>CAJHUC010001889.1:0-92208 GCA_905146915.1 Ostreobium quekettii
CCCGCGCGGGACAAGGCAGCCAACTTGGATGCGCACAATGCATCCAAGTTGGCTGCACCCAGGAAATATGCACGAGACCCATGTGGAACGTGTGCTCCAATGTCTCCAATGTTTTGACAGCGTGCTCCAATTGGGGCCGGACGAAAAAACTGACGCACCAGCGTCTGCAACACCCACCGGGAGGCCCTGGCATTCAACAGGCTTCTTTTCGTTGCCTGTAGCAGCGGACCATAGGGAACCCCTGGAGCTGGAAGGCAGCGGAAGCTGACGAGTGAGCGCCGCCCTGCACGCGAGCGAGCGTTCGCGGCCAGGCAAGACGTCGTCACTTTGATGAAAGACCTGAGGGGAAGGTAGGCGGGATCGGCAAGCGCGTGTGGGCTGACACTTATTCGGGGAAGCACCGCAGGAGGCGCGTTCCCTTATTGCATCCAGGGAACTACTGCGAGTTTGGGTATTTTACAACTGAGAAGATCATCGCGCAGCTTACCGCGGCATAGACAGGCGAAGGCTAGGGATTGTGGGCTTGTCGGCGGCCATGGATGTGCTGCGAACATTATTTGAAGGGGCAGAGAGCAAGGGAATGGGCTGGCATGCAGGGAACAAAGCAAGCGAGCGCTGTACGGCGAAGTTTTGCGTTGCCAACAAGCTGTTCAGTGGGGAAGGGGTCAAGGGACTAGCTACCGCGTGAAGTCACAGGGGTTGCGACTTCGATCCCGTCTCTGTGGTTTGGGGTAGAATCTCAACTCCACGCGTGGGCTTGCTGTCCAATGCATTCCGATATCTTGTGACCTGAGGCCGCGGACCACAGTCCTCGCCGCACCTCGGCCGGCAGCTAGGGTGGTTTTTCTGCGCCTGGCCACATGACTGACGTGTGCTGCCAGGCGAAGGGGCCACGCGCACGCAGCAGCTTCCCGCTGCTCGTCGCCTTGCACAGCACCGCCGCAGCGATTAACGTCGGTGTCGTGTTGTGCCCCAGTGGAAATGCAAGCGTCGGCACATTCCCTGTTGTTCGTGTCTTGGCACTGGCCTGCCTACCTCGAGCTGTTGTCCGGAGGCTGCGTGGGGACGGTGTGTGCCCGTTGCCCTTTTTCTTTGGGTCGTCCCATCCACTTTGCGCCAGCTCTGTTGAACGCCCGATGATGTGGTCTTGTCCTGTCCTGGATTTCTCATTCGCAGGCTGTGCTGTGTGCGATCCCAGGTGGTAGGTTGACCAGCGCTCCTGTGCCCCTCGCCTGTATAACCTGACTTTGCGATTAAGACAATGGAGCTACGCGCTCAAGCGGGAACATTCTGTAATTCGTGTATAGGTTATGAAAGCTGGAGGCTGTGGCATCAAACCAGTGAAAGATCCGGCGCGGTCAGGAGAAGGTGTTTCAAAGGATGGATGGGCAACCTGCAGACATTTGCACTGAGCCACAGGCAGTAAGCTGGGAGCAGCAGTTGCGAGTTACCCTGCAACATGCTGTTGACTGATGGAGAGCAAATTGTTGGCGATTTTGGCTTGGTTGGGATCTGGAAAACGATGTTCGCAAGAACGATTGTTCATAAATACAATATGCAATCCACACTTGCGAAGCGCATGTTGTTGCACTCTTCTCCTGATATCCAAACAGCGCCCAAAGTCAGCTGAATTTTGTAGGACCTAATGGGATGTTATGGCCAAGTGGACATTGTGAACGACTGTGATGGCCTGTTGTGGCTGTGAGCAGCACCGCACGATAAGACATATACTTCAGGTGCTGAATGATGCACAGCATTAGCACCATGCTAAGGATTGGAATTCTGCACTGCAAAACAGCTGGATCCCTAGAGCATCTTTATCAGTGTGCACTATTGCATCGGTGGTGCAATTTGGTCATCTAAATAGCACCTCACCTCAAAACATCATCATTACTGGTTAGTGGAACAATAGCACCTCAATGCAATTCGGCCCTGAGCAGTGCTATGGGGCCTCGAATAGCATCGCTCGAATGCCAAATAGCACCCCAGAATAGAAACTTATTCGCAGAACATTGCAGTGGTGGCCCAATGCAATCTGGTGAAGCAACATAGCACCCAACGTTATGGATGCGCAATTGGGAGCAGTAGCACTGGTGCTATTCTGCAAATGCCACCTTAGTAAGGTGGCATGCCACCAATGCGAGCCAAGGATTGCAAGCACAGTGTAGTGGTGGGTGTGTTGGGACATGGTGCTGAGCATTGGGAGGCCATGGGTAGGCCACTAGAATTTTGTTGCTGTCTGACCAGTTGAGCTCAGTAGAGACGTGTGGCTTGGCGAATGTTCCGTATTGTCAAGTTGCCTTAGTGATGTATTGATTGTTATGTTCCTGAAGCATGTTGATGTCCACTGAACTCTGTGCAAGAAACTTGGTATCCCCTGCGAACCAAGAACCGAGTGCTATCATGTCATTCATCTCAATGATGAAGAGCACATGAAGCTGTTCTGTGAACATGCTTCTGCGAGTGGGAAGCCTTCCAATCAGCAACTGCCATGAACTAAGGACATTGTTTAGGTCTGCAGTTCTGCCTTTTGGCACAAGAAGTGTTGGTTGGGGAGGCTAAGTGGTGTAGGGACAGGACAGCGAGACTACATGCCCCAAGCATGGAGAGATACGTACAGTGCAATTGATGTGTGGCATTGTAAACAAGTGCCAAATAGTGTGTAGTTCGAATTCATGTTCATTATGCCCCCCTTGACATGCATTTTCAGAATATTCCACACACCAGGTTCTGCACACCATACAAGGTCACCTGCGTAGACAGCCTCTACACTGATATGTTTGTGACCCTGGCAGTTTGGCATGCACACATTGAGTTGAGAAGCACACATTTGGACTTGCAGAAACTCAATTTTGCCATTGTGTTGAAGAGTGGACTTACTGGATGTTTGTATTGAACAGATGGGGCAGGATGTGCCAAAACAAGAGTACAACCACAGAATGATGGCCTTCCTCAGAGTCCAATTGGACAAGGTGCAGGACCTGGAGGTGCCACCGAATGCATCTTCTGAGGAACTGGAGACTTTCTCCTTGATGCTGGGACAGGCAAGGAGACTCCTCACAAAGCACACTGAGCCCTTTGACATAACGAATTTTTATAAGATCGAGGACGCACAGAGGGCTGTTGAACAAATCTGCCAAATCCTCAAGGGAACAGCTCAGGAGTGGGGACTACAGATTGGTGCTGGCATTGAAGACACAATTCCGCAGGAGTGTGTGGATGTGGACAAACGACACTTGCATGGATTGCTTGCTTACATCCTCAAGGAGGACAGTTCAAGCCCAAAATCCCAGCATGGGCAGCTTTGGGAGGAGATAAAGCTCCGAAACAAAGAGAGGTTGAGGTTTCTGCAGGTAATCAATGAATCAGAGCTGTGCATTGGGCAAAAGCTTGGCGAAGGCGGCCAGGGCACTGTTCACGAGGCTACATGGAAGGCTGCAAAGGTGGCCGTGAAGAAACCTGTGGGTTACTCCCCCCTGTCCATAGAGGACTTTGCTGGACTCACCAAGGAGGCTGCCTTGCATGCAAAATTGAGGCATCCGAACATCGTCAGTTTGCATGCCGCTACCCCATCGGGGTTCCTTGTGATGGAGCTTGCTACCACTGACTTGAAAACTTTGTGCCAAAAGAAGGGCTTCCTTTCTTGGCCTGTGCAGTTGAGACTTCTCTTGCAGGCTGCCTCTGCTCTCCACTATGTTCACAGCCAAGACCCTGTCCTTGTGCACTCGGACGTGAAGAGCTCCAATTTCCTGATCTTCGGGACAGACCCAGAGACCTTCACTGTGAAGATCACAGACTTTGGCTTGGCCTTTGAGGTGGCGGATGCCAGAAGCAAGACCGTTAGGCTGGGGGGGGGCACACCTGAGTGGTTTGCACCTGAGATCTACTATGGCAAGCCGGTGACGCCAGCCTCTGACGTCTTCAGCTTTGGTGTGGTCATCTATGAGCTCGTAACGGGACAGCACCCCTATGGGGTGGGCCTCACAGACCGGCGCTTGGTCCAGCCAGTTGTCATGAATAAAAAGCTCAATCGTGAGGAACCCTGCCATGTGGATCCACAAGAATGTCCTGAAGGTCTACTAGAACTGATGAGAGACTGCTGTGCCTATGACCCGAAGCAACGGCCAGCGATGGATGAGGTGTGCAGTCGCCTGGAAGGGCTGCCCAAGGATTGGAGGCCCTCAAGCGAGATCCAGAAAGTGGTAAGATGCTATTACCGTAAGTTGTTAAACCCTTCTGCATAGTAATGCAACGCTTGGCCCTTTTTGGCAGAGAAAATAATATAAATAGCAATGCAAATATTGGCTTTTCTGTGCGGAGCAAAGTAAAAAAAATTACACTCTAAGAAAAGAAATGGCGGGGCACAAAGCATAATGCTGAAATTTTCTAAAATTTTCGAAAGCGTTCAATATGTGACAGTGCTTGAAACTTTTGGCTTCTGCCAAATCCTGCAAGAGAATGTGCTCACGCTCTTGCCCACACCAAGTGGTCAGTGCTGCTGACAAATTGCTATGGCAGCACCATGAAAGCACTGGTGATTGATGGTCAAACTGAGGCTTCTGAAACTGTCCAGGGAGGGCACATCTGTTCTTTCCTGTGCGGCAACTGTCAAGTTGGATTGTGTGCAAGGAACTAGTGATGGAACCCAGATGCAGCACAGAAATTTTCTTTCCCCTCTGCTACCTGGGGATCCACAGACCAATGTGCCAGGCACAGACAGGCACTGGTGGGGACCCGACTTACCTGGAAGTGCCAGTACTGGATCCAAGTACATGCCTGGGCAAGGCAGAATTCTTGGCCAGCATTCTGAGCCCATTGCCCCTGGCTAGGCACGCTTCCAGGGAGGGTGAGCACCTTCACACAGGGAATGTGTACATCAGCTATTGCACTGGGAAGATATTCACCAGCTCTGTTCTGGTTTTGGGAATACTGACTTTTATGCTGGTTACTGAGTTTGCCAATATGATTGCACCATCTTACAATACAGCTACTCCAAAGTACGCTTCTGTTGTCTTCCTAAGCACCAGCAGATGTGTATCAACTGCAAGATAAGAGATGCATGCACCTGAGCATACAAAACTCGTAATGTACTCATCAATGTGCAGACAGTTATCTTTGGCATGCTGGTGAAGTACATGTGGATCATTTGTGTGCACATGGGCAGTGTGGTCAGTTCACACTCTTTAGAATAATGGAAGCCGCTATGTTCCTGCTCTGCACCTCAAAGAACAAGGGAAACACACAGCATGCACTCACGATGCAGTGTCAGGGTCTTGCATGAAGGCAGCACTCAATGATGCGGTGTCAGGGTCTTACATGAGGGCGGCACTCAATGATGCAGTTTCAGGGTCCTACATGAGGGCAGCACTCAATGATGCAGTGTCAGGGTCTAACATGAGGACGAGCGTTTGGCTGCCTCAATGGCGATTGGCAATGAGAAAACAGCACTGAGTTTAGCAATGAGCATTGATGTGCAATGCACAAGCCATGACAAATGGCCCATCCCTTTGGGGAAACCACTGCAGGCATCAACTTAGCACACTCAAACTGAAAGGATGAAGGTACTTGGACATGACTGGCAGAAAGCCATGCCGGCAGACTCAACACTATCAGTGCGCACCTGGATAAGTAGTCACAGCAAGAAAAGCTGAGTGCATAGCTGTGCAGGAGGGACAGCATGAGTGTCGACTTGAAAACAGTTGATAGCGCTGTAGTCGTCATGACAGCAGGTACCATCGTCATTGTTGGCTGGGCCATTCCGAGATATGCATGTATGCAGTTATTGCAGCAAATACAATGTATGCTATGTCTCCCAATGCCCAACAGGGCTTGCGCCGTGATCTATGCAATCACCATGTGGGTTTTGCCTATGGTCATAGGCAAGCAATTTTGGTTGGCCCTGAAGCTGCAATCGAAGCAGAAGTGTATAGTTATGACTGTGTTGTGCTCTGCTGACAGGAGCCACCACACAGTGCCTGCAAGGAATTGCAAATGCAACGAATGCAACCTCAATGCAACAAATTTGACATCCGAATTCACTCAGTTTCCCATGACCCTACAGTAATCGTGCAAAGCACTTTTGGCCCTGTGGAGGTCGGTTCTTTCACCGATGAGCACGGGGACACTGTGCCAGTAGCCGTAAAGTATGGCACAGGTCTCTTTGCCACCAGGGCACCACAGGAAGTGGTGAGAATTTTTCGCTCGGAGCTGGAAATCCTGCACAAAGTCCCTACACACCCACACATAGTTTGCTGCTATGGTGGCCGGGTGGATTTCAAAGAGGGAGACCACATTGACGCCCGCGATGTATATATTGTTCAAGAATTGATGCATAACACTTTGGAGGCCATCATTCATGGAGACCAGTTTGATGGAAATATCCCCTGTAATTTGATTATCAAGCTTGCACTGGACATCGCAAGTGGGCTTGAGCACCTGCAAGAGTACTCTGTGATGCATTACAACTTGAACACTGCAAACATCTACTTGGATGATAGCTTGCGCAATGCCAAGATCTCAGACTTCGGTGCCTCGCAAGTGAATGTTGAGAGCTGCATCACAGATGCCTTGGGGGGGAAGGCTGGTGAGTATGGCAGTGCTTTTACCATTGGGAGCTCAGCCATTCTATGAACCTGCAGTGCAGATAGGTGATGAGGAGAGATATGAGCAAGTGAATGAACAAGGAGAACAAAACCTTGGGATGTGTACATTCCTGTGTTTGCCAGCGAGGCAAAGGGTTCCATTTTGTCCTGTGAAGGGAAATGTACAAATGTTGTAGACATCCATTGTGGTGTACATCATCTTATGCTTGCTCACAAATACTTGCAAGCGCAACCGCAGCCTCTGGAAACACAGTATGTGTGAGCTATGTGCTTGTCACTGTGTTCTGTCAATGGCATTAAATGACCATACATGGCAACAGGATCTTCTATTGAACGCCTCTAGTCCAGTCGCATTGAATCTCAGCTTTCATCTAGCAGAATCTGCGTTCCGATCAAAACAATGCCTCAGCAGCCTGATAATGGTGGATGGAGGAGCCACCCGTGGAGAATGTCAGTCTCCAAGAGTGCATCCTATATTCCATCACTGACATGAACTGGATACACTTGAGTGTGCAATTCACAAAATGTGTTTAATATTGCCTGCAGGATGCCTTGGTTCGGAAGTGCTCCGGAAGTTCATTGCTCCAGAAGTGCTGCTGTCCTATATAACAAAACGTTACATGATCAACGAGAAGAGTTGTGTGTACTCCCTGGGAGTCGTGCTCTGGGAGATGTTGCAAGGGAAGCTTGATGATCAGGCCATGGAACAGCTGGGATCTGCTGAGTCATCTGGGGTCCAAGGATTCTCCATTACAAGGCCATGCCCTGAATGTTTGGTGCAGCTTGTGCATGATTGTGTGAGCATGGATGTAAGCACACGACCAGCAGTGCACGAGGTTCGCAAGAAGCTGCAGGACATGACCTTCCTAGCGCAGTGGATTGTTGACAAGGTAACAACTCAAACTGCATGCATAGCACAGTCAACATCTACAGCAGTTGAATTGCTTTTCTCATCATCTACATTTTTGGAGACACCGTTATTTGCCCTGACACTGTTTGTGGGCACGTCCAGGTGGAAGTTGATTTTTCTGATGGCCCACCAGGGGTGACCCAAGTGGGGTCAGTTGGGGTGACCCGAGTGACAAAGGTGAGCTGTAAATTTTGGAGAGCAACTGTGCATCAACATGCTGTTCCTTCCGCTGACAACTGTTGTGCATTGTGCATCACAGTACTCAACATACAACTCACTTGACTATGGCCTGCCCCTTGCATTCATGGTTTTGCATTGGCATTGACAGCAAACAGATATGTTCAGTCACCAGTGGATGTGCAAGTATTGCCAACGATTTTTTTTGTAGTCACATTGGCTTGTGATGCCCATGTGCTGCAGGCTTGTGATGCCGAGTTGGTCTTACCTACAGCAAACACTGATCAAGCTCCCTTATGTAGTATTAAGAAACAGCCATTGCCAGGTCAGATAATTCCATGCAGAAGAATGTATGAGCACCCGAATCGCAGGTAACCAGTACATCCTGCAGCATTGTGCTGCCCCCTGCAGATATTCTGGTGTATGGCCCTCCAAACAGCTGTCTATGCTTTGGGACAGCCAACAAGATTAGTTTACCATTGGATAGGGTACAATAGCTGTGTCGGGGTTAAGATTGGCAGATTGTCATCTGTGCGAATAGCCTGCAGTGCACAGCACAAGTTCATGGTGTGCTGAAGGCCATCAATTGAACACTGCAGCATGCAGTCTCCCCCTTAGTGGAGATCATAACACTAGCAAGTAACCCAACATGATAAAGAAGAACCTATGTGCAAGCCAACCATATTTTGGGACTGTGTCGCAAAGCAAACCTGGATGGTGCTTCAACTGCCTTCCCAAGATTTGATGGCTACTGGGAATGTGGAAAATCGCATTTCAAAATTGGACTTGTGTGTTGACAATCGAAACGATTTTTACTGCCAAGAGGCAAACATGCTGGTGCCTGGGAGTATTGATGCAACCAGCAAGATCGCCCTTGCTGTTGCAGCCTTACCAGCACACAGCCTCCAATCAATGCAGTGAACAGCACTAACCCTATCCTCAGCATTGAATCCTTGAGGCCCACACTGAACCCAATCTTGCTGCCACAGCTTCCATTCTGCCTAAACAACATCCATGTCTGGGTGGTATGGTGCCAGCTGTGGTGAGAAACTGTGTACAATTCCAACATTAGTATGAGGTGGCTCGCTGGGGAAAGGCCAGTACCCGTGGTGAAAGCCACAATGTGCTTTGCATTGAGGGGACATTGCAAAAACACAAAGAGATGTCTGGGTTGACTGGAACAGAACACTCTGTCGCCTGCCCTACAAATTGGTGGTGACTATGTTGCCCCCGAACATCAGTGAATGTATTGGTTTGGTGTAGTTCATCCTAGTTCAGTATGTGTTGGCAGTTGTCGATGATGCTGTGTTATACAGAAAATTGCAATAAGGTTAGCAGGATTGGTGTAGCAGTTGCTGCGTCTGTGAAGCACAGTGACCAGCAAGTTCCTGGTGCTTCGACAGCAAAGCAATCAGTTGGCAAGCGACTGGGAGCAGTAAAATACAATTGCAGGCACCACAGCAATTGCTTGTCATTAGCAGGTGCTTTACAGAGTCTGTAATACAGACCCTCCCAATGAAATGGTTCAGTCAGTGTCTGGTCAGGGATTACATTGCTGAATTGATGCCAAGCCTGTAGTTTATGTAGAGGATTATAGGAAATCAGTATGCTCCATTAAACAAAGTATGGCAGTCAAAGTGCATTTTGATGAAGATTGACACTGGCAAGCAAGAAACAAGCAGTAGACGGCCCACATTAAGAAATCCACTAGAGGGGAATCATCACACAGCAAAGGGAAGTTGTGCAAGAAGCTAAAACGAGTGTAACAAACACAATGCGCATTGCCTTGGGTGCAGCACTGCAGGGGCTGTATCATTGTTTGTGTGGGCTCTTTGTCACTTCAATTAGGGTATTTCAGCAATGCAAGCAGCAGAGGCAGCGAGGTTTTTGTCCATGAGTTGAGTACGCTGCCATGGTTTATTATTTCATTGTGGACACTATTTATCTTCATTTGCCCTCGTTATTGAAAAGAAACACTCAGTGGTCCTGATATACAGACAGCTCAGCTGTCTTTCAATTCATCTTCGATGATAGTGATAATGCCACAATGATGCAGTGGAATACCATACACAGCTTACTACATTGAGAACAACACTATGTAAAATTCTCTGTGTGTAAAATTCTCTGTGAGCAAATGGACAGTGTGCTGCTGGCAGGCTGCCACACTCACAGACAGCGTTGATGATGAATTCCAAGAAGATGTGCGGGGTCTCAATTACGACATTCGAATTCACCCTGTTTCCAACACGCCAACTATCATCAGACAGGATACATTTGGCACTGTGGAGCTCGGCTCATTCACTGATGAACAAGGGGAGATCGTGCAAGTGGCCGTGAGGTATTTCACAGATCTCTTCAACACAAAAACAGCACGGGAAGTCGCGGAAATCTGTCGCTCGGAGCTCAAAATCTCTCAAAGGCTTCCCATGCACCCCAACATTGTCTGCTGCTATGGTGGCCGAGTGGATTTCAAAGAGGACAAGTGCATCGGCGATCGGGATGTCTACATTGTTGAGGAATTGATGCGTTCGAGCCTGCGTGAGATGATTTATGGAGACCTCTTTGACGGAAAAATCCCCATCAAGTTGATTCTTAAGTTTGCCTTGGACATTGCAAGTGGGCTTGAGCACCTGCACAAGTGCTCTGTGATCCACTATGACCTGAAGCCCGCCAACATCCTTGTGGGTAATAAGTTGGAGGTTGCCAAGATATCAGACTTTGGTATCTCCAAGGTGAAGACTGGGAGTTACATCACAGGCAGCATGCATGGAACCTTTGGTGAGTACGGGTTTGCCATTGCTATGTGCAACATTTCTGTTGCAGAACAGATGTGGGCACAGACGAAAACGCCCTTTACGTTTGCGTTTCGTTTGGAGGCAGCATCAACAGATGGTGACTCGTGAGTCTGCATTCATGTTCTGAAAATTGAAACATAAGGTAGAAGTTTATGTTTCTGGTATTGAATCCAAACACGCCGCCCAAGTTCACATTTGCGTATTGAAAGTTCAAGCACGTTCAGTCAGCTGACTTTGCCATTCCAAGAGGCCAAACATATGACAGGCCTTCACATGTTGCAGCAGAAGTGCAAAAGCCTGCTCCACAAAAATTTGCTGATGTGCTATATTTCAGAGGATTTTTCCTGCTTCACTGTTGTTCTAACGGCTTCAGATTTGATGCATTGGCTGAGTTGCCTTCTGCTCAGCTGTCATTTGTATGGGATGCTGGACATCCAGAGGCGAACTAAAGTCTAAGATCCCAGAAGTGGGTGCAAGGTATCATGGCCATGAGTGAGGGAGATGGTGATTGCCTGCTGCAATCGCTGCATCCTGATTTTTGTAATCTGCAAGCACACCTTGTGGGCCGCACGGTACCCATTTCCAACAACGCGTTGGGCACTATGAGGGCGCTGGCTGTGGCCACCTGTGGGTGCCAATCAAGGGCTTAGGGGAGGCTGCAATTGGTGCCTGCGAGGGGCTAATGCCGTGGGAGTGGGAGGCAACAATTGGGTTCAGCTACTGTGGCTTTTTCTCCTGGATATGCGGTTACAATTTCACGACTCAAATGTGGGGCACAACTTCGCGTTCTTATTTGAGAAACTTGGATGAGTTGGACACTTTGTTTTTTCCATTTCCAAATTGTAAGCGTGTAACACGCGCTTACTCTTATTTTGGAAAACCGAGCATCAAGCAGTTGTTTATATTTCCGTTTTGGAATTGCATTATGCAGCCGTTTCGTTGGCGGCCAACGCAATGGGCGTACGCCATGTACACCCACGCCCGTTGCAGAAGCTCAGTGTTGTCTTATGCTGTCTCCACGATATGGAAAAGGGCCGCTTCAAATTCTGCATGCATCTGGAGGTGATGTCGTACTTGTGCAATCAGCTTTGATGGTCTCCATGACCCTCTTTAGGGCCAGTACGATTTGCTGGACAACTCTCAAAACAATATCTCAAAGTTGATAATTATCGACTCCTCAGGGCCCAAGTATCAACGAGCCTCAAATCTTCTCAACTGGATGTGCTTTGGATGTCCTTGTATTTTTCCATTCCTGAAAATGACAATTCGGGGAGCTGCCAATGGAGAATGATGTGTATGTCGTGTATTCACAAGTGCTGCACGGGAAGGAAATCTATCTTTTGATTGTGGTGTACTTGACTTCGTTTTGCAGGATACATGGCTCCGGAAGTTATGGTCTCAAACTTTATCAATGTGGATATAAATGAGAAGATTGACATATATGGCCTCGGAGTGATAATCTGGGAGATGATCGAAGCCAAGCCACCATACGATCTATTGGACAATGGATCAGGGTCGACAGGGAAATCCAGCGCGATAGAGGAACGATTCACCATATCTAGGCCATGCCCGGAACCTTTGAAGCAGTTGGTGTTTGATTGTGTGAGCTTGAGCAGTGACGACCGGCCCACGGCTCAGGAGGCTCGCCAGTGGCTGCAGGAAATGTCGGACACACACACATGATGTCAGAAGAGGGCCTACAGGGATTGGCAGACGACAACAGATGGCATTTGAAGCTGCACAAGCTTGTGCTGCATTTCAGCACACACATTTCGGGTAATGGGCTGCATTCATGGCATGCCATGAGTTCGCGATATCAGCAGGATGGTGCGCAGTGTTTCTAGTTGGTTGCGTGACCATCAGCTGCACTGGGGTCATTTTTGCGATGATATGTTGGGAGGTAAAAATTTGTAATTGTCAGCACAGTTTGTCGATTTGTTCCCTGTTTCATCTTTTTAGCGTTGACTGGGGGTGATTGAGCCGCTCTCAACGTGCTTGATACTAGGCTGAGACATCATCCTTCCCCGTCCTCACTGTCAGTCCCTATGTCGATGGGTGGAATCGACGATGGGTCTCCCAGGAAATTAGTCAAGAAATGTTACATATCAAGGCAAGGAGCTGGCCGCCAGCGCCCTATTCTGCTCTAGAACAGCTGTGACGTTGGTTGTTCATTGAAACTTTAGTTATTGCAGCAGCGTAAATCCCATGTAATCAGAGATAATGGTCCAAGTCATCAGATGCTGTCGGTCAACAACAGGGCTGGTGTGCCTGTTGCCGCCGCTGCATTGTTTCTAGAGATTCCAGAATGCGAGCTGTTTCCCCTTTCAGCAATGTTTCTCAGGTGCATATCGAGCCTCTTAGGGAATTCCATAGACGGGTACCTCCTAGCCTGGTTATGTAATAATGATTTGATGATTGGGAGGGCAAGCAAATTAGCAATTATGAAGAAAATGGGTGCTGAATATGGTGTGGCTGGACGCGGGAAACACGGTGCTAAAATACGGTGAAGATGAGATGCGATGATTAGTAACTGAGAACATTTTACTGCAGGTGCTATTTTGATTGGTGTGCTTGTCTGGTAACGCATCTGGTTACGGCATTGGTTCCTGCGCCTGGGGGGGGGACCGTGTGTGAGAGCCTCGGTGTATTTTTCAATTATGATGGTTGATTGTGAATTCTGCAGAATAATTAGGGGCATTTGGGGCTTCTTGGCTTGTGACACGTTTCGGGACACTTGGATAATTTATCGGTGTCATTGATCCGTATCCATGAACCCCTAGGTCATAGCATGACGTCGACGTCCCCCTTCAATTCGGCATTAAATGTGGGAAAGTCACGCTGGTATCACTTATTACAGACATCAACTCTTTTTCTTCCTGGTACTTTCATCGGTCAAACATCTGCTGGCTGCATTGCCCCTCCCCTCAATGTGGCTTTTGGTCGAAATCGGCAGTTCTAATTGTCGCTTTTAGGTTTGTTCAGTTTTTTGCACTGCCACCAGGAGAAAACACCCTGACAGTTATGGCAACGGGATTGTCGACAAGACCCTGCGTGATCTTCTGAGAATGTCAATAAAAACATGTCCCTGCTTACGAGTACTCATGGCACTTACGTCTTTCCTAGTATTCGTCCCTCATCACACCCTTTCATGATCACCTTGGCTTTTGGCACCAGTATTAGTCTTCGAATCCCTGTTCTCAGTGACTTCTTGCAATGCCGAAACGCCTTTGCCTTTCAACCCATGGACCTGGAATCAAAGTTGTTCTGTTCTTGTTTGTTGCCAGTGGTTGATTGATTTTTGGTAATGCCCAGCCGACAAAAGACGAAGGTTTGGGTGGGGTCCCTGTCGCTGTGGGCAAAACGCAATTAGGACTTTGTGATCGACTCGGGCGCATATCCAGCACTTCATCGAACTTGCATTGCAAGTCCGCTAACAATTTTGCAGCTGCCCCCGACCCAATTGCCCCAATTGTGCACATGCTCCAGGTTGATCACATCTCATTGCCACTGAACCCTGTGTTGTCTCCGAAACTGTCCCGGCACTCCGCTGGCTTCCCTGACCCCCCAGACGCCAAAGGGTGCTCGTTCTGTGCGCACCATTCCAGTAGAGGTTCACCACTGGCCGTAGCGCATTCCCCAGATCTGCGGATCCAGCGGCCAGCACACAGCACATGTCGTCACCATCGTGCACGCGCGCAATGGGTGCCACCCAGAATAGGGGCCTCGCAGTCACGATCTCACATGCTGAGTCCCATGCCATCGGCGCACGTTGTCCGGTTCTTCCCCTGTCCTCAAGCCGCTGTCGTGGCCTCGGGTTCTGAGCCAGCTCCCCTGCAAAATGACAGTAGGGGACAGCAGAAGCGATATCACGTGCACAAAGAATGTCCTTGAAAAACGGTGTTTGCTGCATACGGCGAGCAAACAAGGCCCATAAGGAGTTGGACCACTTGCCGAAATGAGGAAATGGAGCATAAAAGGAGCTTGGCAGAAAGTGCCAAAGCCAAGAAATGGAGTGCAGAGCAATTTTTGTCGCAAAGTGGAAAATCCAGGTGAGGGGATGAGCTGTGCGCGGCAATGACAGAAGAGCATTATACGTGCAACTCGTACAAGCATAGGAAAGAAAACAAAAAAATTGAGGTAAGAAGCCAAAAGCAAGAGAAAAAATAGAGCAATGGCAAAGAGTGTTTGTACGAGGGCCACGCACCAACAAGACCCTGTTTGTAAAACCCTGCTTGCAAAACTCCAACGGCAGGCGCATCTGGTGGAAAAATTTGTCGGCTGTTTTGCCACGAACTTTGAGTTCAGTGCGCAAAAGGATTCTGTTGAAAAATGCTGCGAAAGACGGGTTGGGCGCGCAAATGCCCTCGGCTTTGAAACGCGCACCCGGCACACAAAGGAAAGCATTGAAAACTCCCTGAAACTAGAATCTGGCGCACAAACTCGTCGGGAACGCCTTGTTGTCATTTTGCGCGGGAGTTATCTAGAACGCATGTTCATTCTAGGCACAGCGCTCCTCTGCATGTGGCCAGGCGGTCCTAGGATTGTGCCAATCCACATTCGCTGAATCGCCCCATTGGTGATCAACTTGCATAAGCGTATGGATCCGCGGCACTGCGATCCTGAGTTCTCAAACCAGAGCTGCAACGAACGATCGAGATACAGGGCGCCCACCGAGACGGTACATCCAAAGGAGATTTCTATGAAACAGCCACCGCAATGCGCTGTGGAGCAAACCCCGCAGATTTGCTATGTTCAAAGGTATATCTGAGCCCATGAACCCTTTCTGACCACTGGATCCTTGTTGATTCTGCCTAGCACCCAGCCTTGTCTGCGGGCGAACAACTCGACTTCTCGGGTCCGGAGGCTTAGTCCCTTTGCCGACATAGCAAAGACGCGAGTCGCAACCTCCGCGAACAAACCACTCCACATTTTCGACATATCCGGTGGGGCCACGATCCAGCAGCCAGTGATCAGAAATGAAGAGGAATAGGTTCACATTCAGAAGCAATGATCTTCGATTTCGCCGAATTCGCATTAAACGGCGGTTCGCACTCTCTCCTTCGGAATCATCACCATCGGCCACTTCCATTTTTTGCCTTTCCACCAGGATCACATCGCCAGGGACTTGCGACGCTGACCACCTTAGCGGCCTCCTGCTCTTCTGTCTTGCTGTGTCCACGCGTTGAACTACCAGAGCAGCTCGCAAAGGGCGCCTCAGCTGCTCTGGTAGTTCAATTTATGCCACAGTGATGCTAATTTCATTACCAGCTACTTGCTCACAAGCTTCTTGTGTGTCTAGCACGACCTTTTGCTCCAATCGCAATTTTGCACTTTCTCAAAATCGGCGTCGCTCAGGTCATCCAGCTCCTGGCCAACATTGCCGCGCTGCACCACATGTGCGCACGGTACCTTCTTGGCAAAAAGGTTGGCACGTTAGAGCAACAGAGCCGTCTGCCCCTCTCCACCGTGGTCCGCCACCCGCTTATCTCTTGTCTCTTGTCCTGTTTGCTGGGGCCCAATCTTTCCTTCTGCCACCTCTGCCACGCTAGCTCTGACAATCCACAGTGCTGCGGACTGCGCTATTCTTATCCCTGTCCCTGCAGCTTCTCCAACACCCGCCTGGGCGAAGAGTATTCGGCGCGCTGCTTGCAAGCAGCGGACAATCCTCCGACGGCCATCAAGGGCTTCGGGTGCGTGACAGAGCGCTGTGACAAGAGTAGCAAGAATGCACGGATCAGGGCCAGAGCGGACACTACACAACATCCTTGGTTATCGCGGCCTGGCAAGAGGGCATGCCGACTCTCAAATGGACTTGAGGTAGGATTCGCAAATCCTGCAAACTTGCGATAATCCCCCTCTGATGCCCAGAAGCCCACCAAACGGGTCTTACAGCTGCAAGACACCTGTCGGACAACTACAGGACATGGCAGCATTTGTGCTGAGCTTGATGTCCTCCTTCAATTGGCTGCACTGCAACTATGGCATGCCCGCTTCGGCCCAAAGGAATCCCTGCGCAGGCAATAGAGAGCTTCCCCAGGCATCACAAATTTTCGTGACTATCCCTTAGCTAATGTTCCATACCTACTCTCACAAAATCTGAAGAGTTTCCATAATGGTGGAATGGCTGCTTGATGGTCAATTAAAAGGTGCCCCCTGCCAAGGGACATGTATGAGCAACTAAACAAGGCGTGCATTGTCCCCACTTCGACCAGCATAATAAAACCATTTTGTTGACTCCGCTCAATGTGGTACTCTTCATGACGAAAGTGAAGATCATTGCTTTAGTCTATGAAACTTCTTTCCCTGTCAATTGCATTGAGGCTTTCCTCATAATCATGTACTTGTCATTGAAAGGAGCTAATTTCGTTATCAAAAATTCGTTACGATTGCAGATATGAGGATCGTCTTTCAACCAGCCATAAACACACGCCAGGAGGAAGTTCAAAGCAACGCCCTTTCCAGGGCCATGCTGACAGACTGTGCAGTTGGAACTGGGTTCAAAGCGTCTATCTATTCTCCTTTCTCAGGCATCTGTCTAAGACCATTCATTCACACAGATTCATTGAGCCTTTTGGCAGCAATTGACATTCTCAAAGATGATTCGCATCAGAAACTCAGAGATGCACATGCTGCTTGCATGATGCGCAGCTGCCGTACGCGCTCCACTAACCATAGATTTCTCGAGCCTTAGAGGCTCAGCTAGGGAAAAAGTTCTGTCTTTCCATATCGACTCAAATTTTGAGACGTTTAACGTCTTGATGATGTCAGCCAAACAGGGTGGTGCCTCCCGAAACGTCTTTGTGTGGAGAAAATCCACTCTTTGCAAGAAACATTTTGGTTGCATCATCTTTGATCACTTTTTAGGAATCCTTAGCGGTTGTCCATGTCCCTGTAGTGCAGTACTTTACACTAGTCAGCTGACAAGTTCATGGTGCCGTGCCACACAGTCACAGTCATGCCCCATTTCTTTGAAGCTTGTCCCACACTGAGCATAGGGAAAACACGATTGACAGTGAGTATAAGATTCAACAGCTCCTGGGTGTGCCAGAGCTGACTCAACCCATCTTTATTGGTACAAATGACAATTTCACGGAACGATTGTGTCCGGGAGACGTGACAAAGAACCAATGTCACCCAGACATGACTCGATTGTACACGTTCATGGATCTCCAGAATGCTACAACATTCTCTCATTGATTGCAGGGACATTGGGTACTGTTTGTCAGCAAAGCGCTTCAAAGTACTGTTCACAATCTATTGAAATCAATTCAATCAGTTCATCATTTACCGAGTCTTACTTTCGACACCCGTATACGGTACCGTACGTCTGATGCTGAGGTGCGGTGCCGTACAGCGACCAAAGAAACTGGGTCCCCAAACTGCAACTGCAGGACCCGCTTGGCACATGAGGACACCACCAATTCGGCGAGGTGCCACCGGCTGCACCTGTTCGCTGCCTGGCCCGTGGCCCAACGTGCGATGAGCGCCGGAGTCGCCGCCTATCGGCATCTGCTGCGCGTGGTCCGATCAAGTGAGCATCATGCCCAGACAGTGACACTTTATTCTTGAGGGATGCAAGAAAGGCACTCCGTTCTTATTGGAGGCTGAAGTTTCGGCCATTTCACCCCATCCATCACCTATCGGTGACTCTGTTTCACCCTTCCAAGCTACTCCACGTCTCGTGTGTTGCGTTCGCTTCCACCAAAATCTGCACTTTGTGAAGTCGACAGCTCCTGCATGTCGTTGTGAACTCTCCCAAAGCAAAGAACGCATGCGTCCCCTTGTTGGCCGTTAGTGCCCCTTGCAAGCCTTTCTGATTGATTTTTCCAAGTTTGGATGAAAACGCGCTTTGCGCTACCTGTCACGGGTCACTCGAGGTGTTCACTAAAGATTCCCATCGTGGTGCCCTTGGCTTCAAGGTCTTATAACGCGCCAAGCGCCATGATCTGCAGTCTGAAACTACTTTTCAAATATCTGGATGAAAGTGGAGTCCCTGGTTGCTGAATAGGAATCTGCTGCCTGACCACTCTCCTTCCTAGTGCTTTTGGCCCACCAATTCTGGACATTGCATGCTGGACATGGCAACAAATGCCAATCAACTTATTCCTCTCGCCGTCAATGGCCACTGCCGAGTGGGAGAGAGCACATGTGGCACCTGTGGCCGCCATGTATTGACAGGTTTCCATTGCATCAAACCCACCTCTCGAATTGCCACTTTGCATCGATTGCACAATCAACTACTTGTGTGCCCTGAACCACCACACGTTTGATTTGGCCCCACGTTGGTACAGCACATGCCGTTGGGTTATAGAAGCGGCTGAAAATAGGGATTCTCTATTGTTGTGATCATCTTGTGCCAAGTGATATTTCGCTGGATCCTTCCGGGGGCTCTCTGAGGGATCTTCGGGCAGCATGCACCCTTGGAGCACAGTGTCTTGTCTTGTACGTTGATATGACTGGAAAGGTGCCTGCACATGATTTGCCCCTCTTGTGTCAGGTTAGTTTCATCGGCTTTTTCTGGGGACGTCAAATTCACTGAGCCTGAAATGCAATCCACATTTCCACACAGTGACAGTAACTGTGCTTTCCTGGCACGCACGTCCCAGGAATGGTGCGATGGTGGCAAATCACGTAACAACTTGTACAAAGGACCCCAGTATCATACCATAAAGGAAAGATGCAGTACAAAGGCTATCCCTGATTGGGGCACCAATGTGTTGTCACTGTTTATCAGACTACCTGGGGCATCACAGGTAGTAAATGTTGTGCCTGTGTCCTGTGCCAAGTAGATCAACAACCTCAGAAACATTAGCTGAGTTGGGTAACTGTAGATGCCAGTGTGCCCCTCTTCAGGCCCAATCATACTGGCTCTGCATGATGCACACTTGTTTTGGTTGCAATTGTTGGTTGCTTCTTTCTGGAGTTGCTGGTATAGATAGGAGCATTTGCTGCAAGTGGCATATGTGGTTTGTCGTGTCCATGCCACTGGAGGCTCTGTGGCTGTTGTTGTGGCACTGTGCAACCAGAATCTTGATGCACAATTGGAATCTGATTAATTGATTGCAATGTTGCGCTCAAACAATGGCTGCACCCACACCAGCTTTGAGCCCCTCCAGAAGGGTTAGAATTGACAGGACTACAACCTTTGCAGTGACCATTTGGATTGTTGGCTGCAGTTGACTGAACTGCAACACAGATGCATTCCAAGCATAAACACACCCAGAAATACGAGGAAGGGGCTGATGCCTTGCCACTGTGGTTTGTGCAGCATTCAAGGGCGATGGTTTTGCTCAAGCAAAGGCACATGATGAAATCCGCGCTCGATTCGAGGTGGGTACTGTGTTGCATGCTGTTGCACCATGAACGAGCTGCATGCCAGTTGTTGAAACAGGAATGCTGTGGAGATTCTGTACATGCCATGGCATGGACATTCGGAACAGGCTGTGTGCTGTTACTCTCAGAATTTATTGTCCTGATGGGACTACAACAAGTATGGGAAGATGTGCCAAGCGATGCTGTGGCATGGCATTGGCTGAATTGACTTTCTCCTTCGATGTGCTGGCATGTGGCAGAATATGGCAGACGGAGATTATGCTGCTGTGCTGTTTCTGTAAGCATGGCAATGTTCGCCAGGCTGCACCAATACAAAATAGAGCACATTTTGACCAAATTGCAGTGTTCGGCCAAGATTTGCTCTCAAACCTTCAGAACCAGAACTTGCGGGCACGCAGATGTGACCCATGCAGCGAAATTTTTGTGTGAAAGTGTGCATTGTCATATGTGTGTCAATGCTGTTAAGTGCCATGCACTTCAGTGCAATCAAATCATGCCAAACATGGCAGCTGCTTTTGGGTACAGTGGTGGGGTGCTTGGCAACCTGGAATGTGTTTGTCTACTGCACCCAGCATTCCAGGAGGGTGGGCCTGCTTTGCAGAGCCGCTTATGTTGACTGCAAGAATGATGGCAGTGTTCGTCTCCTTGTGTGTACAGCTCCGATCAGAGATTTTATTGCTCATAAACTTCACCCGGTGGGGTGGGGGGGAAGTCTATCAATTTTGCAACACCTATTGGTGGGGAATTGAAATACCATCGGTCAAGACCACATATGGCCTATTCACATGCCTGACAGGCGCAATCCTCTTACTGCCAGGGCAGTGCTTGTTGTGTGCTCTGACAACTGTTGCCAACACAGGATGGCTGTTGTTTGTGAGAGTCACTGCATGTGTGAAGCAGGCTGCTCGCCATCTTGTGGATGACTCCGATGTGCAGAAGCGCCTGGAAGATGCAAGAGACGCTGCCAACTGCCTGCAGGATTTCGTGGTGCAGGCAGCACTTAACGACCGTGGCAGCTTCAGTGAGTCCCAGGAAGGGAGTGTCGTTTAACAATTTGACAGCAATTCCTTTGGATTTCTGTTTGCAGAGTTTTGGACACACTGGACGAACTGTACATCTGTGTGTACCTGTTGCGATAGAGTTGTTATATGCACACTTCTTCTGAAGTGGACCCCTTCAAAACCCTTACTGTGCTCTGTCATTGGATGTATTGCGAGACACATATTAGTGGATGCTGCCTGCCATGCTTTTCACAAATCTTACAGGCATGGACTCATTTGCAGGGGTAGTCCTGTGCATCTGCACACCAGTTGGGTGGTCAGGGGGGGTGAGGAGTGCAAAATCAAGCAAAGCCCTTGGGCACAATTCTGCACACCATGGAACCGGATGCTACTCACTATCGCCACTGCTTGTCATCAGTGAAGTAACTCTGAGTGTCTGTCTGCTGTTGGCAGGGATAAAGGTGCAGCCACACCAGGCTGAGGCAATGAAGGACATAAATTTGGATAGCCCTGATAACATGAAGATCCCAAAATAGGCCATGCGTGAGCCATATAGATAGCCTGATGTGGGCCCAGATTACGTGTCGAATTTCCTTGGAAGGGAGTGAAAACACAGTGCCTGCACAGTGTCGACACAGTGTATGACAGTGCACTGTTTTCTTCAGGGCCTTGACAGACACTTGCTTGTGTGCATTTGTTCACTGCTAACTTGTTCACAGCTCGATGCTGTGTTTGGGCGTGAGTTTATGGAAATGGCTGCTGACCCGCTTCTGATCATCTGATCAGCACTTGACAGCCTCTGATAATCGAATCATGCGAACAGCTGATTGCTGTGCTGGATGCCTGGGCGTCTGCTTCTGCATTTGTTTGCGCACCTGTTTCTTGTGACTCTAACAGCTGCAAGAAAGCATTGGGAATGCATGGACATTCATGGCAACAGCCCTCTTGTCACATCATGTGTGCTGCCGTTCTTTGCGGCAACAGCAATAGCAAGTGCATTGCGACTCTAGATTGAGACCATGAATGCAAAGGTCTGCAGTTGTTGGCAGCCATGTTGGCACTTTTGGCTGCACTGGAAACAATGGAATGGCATGCGTGTGGTGGCTGTGGATTGACCCCACAGGGCTAGGCTCACGTAAATCAGAAGAAGCTGAGCGGGCATACACTTGAAGGTTGCTGGAGTTGAGTTGCAAAGAACTGCATGTCTTGAGTCCTGACACATTTGACAGTGTGTCTGCTTCTCAGTGACGCTATGTGTCTGGTTCTGAGGGTAGGGGCAATGGGGTGTGAAATGGTGCTGAATGGCATTGCCCTTGTCTTCCCAACCTAGCTGTTTTCTTCTTTCAGAATGGAGACTTCAATGCAGCTAAATGGTGGCCTTGATTGCCGCGACAACTTGCAAACACGCAACTCATGCACCAGCCGATAAAGCTCAAAGTCTCCATTCCACTGCAGGAATGCTTCAAAGGCATGCTGTGCCTGAGTCCAACACCAATTCATGACAATGGCACGTCGTCCGCTTGGCGTTTTGACTACAGTTTCTGACCAAATATTCTTTGGGAAGGACTCGGAAAATAAACCAAGAAAATAGTTCCATCTTGGCCCTGACCTTGGAACTCCTCCATCTTCACAAACCATGTAGCTCAATTGAAGGACTGTGTCTTGGCGAGACCGTTTTCATCGCTTCGAATCTTTCGCCTTCTGAAAAGGCTGGTGGGGTCGGCAATTGGGCATGGGCGAGTGATTGAATGTCTAATGATCCCGCCTCCGAATCGGATCACCACCCCAAATCCCAACAGACTGGCACAGCGTCCAATCAGCACCGGAGCCTCTTACGCCGAAGCCGCTGTCTTTTCAGTCGCCCGTGCACCCCGAACTCCAAGCCAAACGGATGCAAAGGACCACAGTTTCAGCAACAGACCACGGCGTCGGCACCTTGCCGTCGGTCGCAGAGGGAGGGCCACTCCCCAAGGAGAATCCCTGGGAGCCATGTCCGGTAGGCGCCCCGATTGCCGCTCGTCTGTGCTCAACTCTCGACCCCTTGCAGCGTCAACTCCCCGTCAGCATTCGACAAGATCCGCAGCAGCCAATGGCCTGCCCCCGCGCCAAACTCCGTTGGCCCATGCCGTTGGGCCCTCCCCCCCCGCCCCTATCCGATGCCCGGGCCCAAAGGCACCCGGCCCTAAAGTACGGCCCCTGGCCCCGACTCCCCCCTGGCTCTCCCCACCCCCTGCCTGACCACTCGCCCGTCCACGCACAGAGCCCCAAACTCCCCCCCTTGCCCTTTGCCTGCGACTCGACCGCTTGTCAGGCCCCGCGGGCCCAGACAAGAAGATGTCCGGGGCGGACCTGCTGTTCAATCTGCGCAACTTCTTCCACCTCGGCGCCTTCCAGGCCGCGATCAACGAGGCATCGGACCTGACGGCGCTGTCCGGCTCGGAGGCGCTGGAGCGTGACTTCCTGGTCTACCGATCGTACGTGGCGCTGGGTAGCCTGGAGGTGGGGGCCGGGCGGGGGAAATCCGCCGTGGGGCGGCGTGGGGTGGCTGAAGAAGCGTGAAGGGCGGGGAAAAGGGCGGGGGGGATTTTCTCCTTTTTCGTTTCCTTTTGTGGCGCTGGCGGGCTGGCAGCGGCTGCGGGGGGCGCCTTTGGAGGAATCTTTTGAGGTGTTTTGGGGCGGTGGTGGGGCTGGGAGGGGACATTTGCTGGGTGGATCTAGCGCTTGGGTGGGAAGGAGGGGGAAGGGGGAGTTGGCTCGGGATTTTGCTTCTCGGGGTGGGCCAGTTTGGTGGATCTTTCCAGGCGGCGGCCGGCCGCGGGGGCTGGCTGATCCGCGCGTCGAGCGGCGCCGGATCGAGAGGCCGGGGGGCGCGACGGCGTTTTGGCATTTGACGTGCCGACGTGTTTTCGCGTGTGCGTGGTGCCCGCGACCATGCTGTCCCCCAGCCCGAGCTTTGGCGCGGTGGCGGAATGGTCGACTCGGCGGCGCAAATCGCGATCGCCTGCTTGGACGCTCGAAGGTGACCCGGGAGCCCCCCTCCCCTTCCCCCCCCTTGTTGTCAGCTCGAGAAGATTCAACATCAAAGGAGAGGTCATAAGTCATAAAAGTGCGGGAGCAGACCCCGAGCAAAACCTGGGGAAAGCCTGAGCACGAATGGCACCGAGGCTCTGTTGCACGGTGTGAAAACTGACGCAGCCTCTGAGGGCAGGGCAGGAAACCGCTGCGCCGTGCGGCGTCGTGAGCGGGATGGACGCCGGTGCCCGCCACTCAGGTTTGGGCACCCTCCAGGCGGCGCTGCGTTCGAGGGGTTGTGGGGGTTCCAAGCCTGACGGGTGTGCCGCGTGGTCGTGTGTGCTGCAGCTGGTGATCAGCGAGATCGGCAACGATGCTCCCATGGGTCTCCTGGCCGTGCGGCTGCTGGCGCAGTACCTCTCCAGCTCGGTGCCCCAGGTGAAAATCTGTGTCTTGGACTGAAAGCTGAATGTACTGCACAGTTGGCACCCAACCCCTCAACAGGATTGCGAAATTCGTTCCTGATGCGCACTGTTCGAGAAATGTCCAAACACAACACGAACATGATGCAGAGGACAGCGAAATGAAGCTGGTGTTTGGACCAAACATTACCATTTCTGGCGAGCATATCTGGCAGACAGGCCCAAATGCTCGCCCATCCTGAGGAAATTGGTGAAGTCCCTCTTGTGCTTCGGTAGCGCTGAAGTGGCATCGCCAACACTGTCCAGATCTGCAGAGTCCTCTTGTTCGATAAGTGTTGGACTGATTGGGTGCAGGGCAAACTCCAACTCAACTAAACATTCATGGGATGGGCCCAATGCACAACGTGCAGTGTGCCCAGGAGGAACAGTGCAGAAGTATTTGAAGGATTTTTTTGGTTTCTAATTTGGCAACTGCCTGAGCCGCCTTGGGGGATTTGTGGCCCGATTTGGGGACAGTGCTGGCCCAATTTAGGGCATGATTTGCCATGCTGAGTTCCTTGCATCAAAAACCCAACAACCCGAAGTATCAGCCCCTAAATTGGCCAAGCATTGTCCCAACTCATGATTAGAACTTCAGGGTTGTAGGCCAGCTGGAGATTGGCTGGACAGATGCCATGCAGATTCTGAATGGTGTTCACAGTGCCAAGGTGTAAGTAACAGTGTTGTTTAGTATTGACCTCGGTGCAGCTCGCTTGGTGACAGCAACAATGGGCATGACTCCCAATGGTAAATTTCTCTCAGGTGCAGTTGTCCACTGGTGGACAAAGCAGCATCATGCGTGCCTGTGCACCTTGCAGGCAATTGATTGCCCCCTTGTCAGCTTGCCAGGGGGGTTCATGTCTTGACCTTCCTGTGAAACTGTTGTGACGGTTTAGGCAGGGTTTTGGATGTTTTTACCAAACCTGGTTTCCCCAGTGTAGGCTGCTAGGAACAGGATGCTGTCCGACGATCTGGGTTCAGTAGAAGTACACGACACGACCAGTGTGTCGTATTTCCACACTGGTTTCAAGGCCAGATTTACTCAAAATTCATGCGTTTTGTTTGTGTTAACAAATTGTTGTCATGTGCATCTGTCATGGGTTTGTTGGGCTTGGATTCTGGACTACTGGGCAGCCTTGAACAGCTCTGCACATATTCCCCTCCCACATGTCATGGTGTGTGTCTCCGCCACCGTCGGCATTGACTGCTGTACTATGGGAAGGAGTAGCTTCAGTGGCGGCCCTATCTGTATGAACTGTTCAGAGGGTGAACAGTGCCCATGCCAACAGTGCTGGTTCAGGTGCAAGCAGATCGATGTAAATTGACCATGATGCACTAACTGCCTTGCATCGCCTTCACTGGGGGGCCTGGGGGTTTTGTGTGGATTGTTGGCAACTGCCACAAAAGGATTGCACCCACAGTTTTCGGGAACATTCTGTATATTTGACCCCCCTTGCAGTCCCATTCAAGAGAATAACTTGAATTTGAAGGGCTGCTGTCTCTGAAGGTTCTCCTAATCTGATGGCATTAGACAAATGACCATTTCACTCGTTTATTGCCACAATTTATTGAGCACAAATAACCATCATGCTGGCACTGGAACCTGCTGTGGTGATTGTGGATTGTAGTTTGCAGATGGTACATTTGTTAAAAACTAAGCACTGTTTTGCACCTATCAGGCTAGGGTAGGCTGTGTCCACAGGAAAACACAAGCACCTCCAACTCTATTGTCCTTGTGTTCCCACCGTCCACCCTGAAGTACTACCAGTGTCCCAAGTATGGGGCATTGCCAGAATGTTCTGCGGAAAGAGGGCAACTTGACTTGGCGTGTGACATGCCTTCCAGGACAAAGTGCTGGAGACGTTGTCTGAGTGGATGGCTGACCCCGTGACCAACTCGAACCCGATGGTGTGCCTCATCGCTGGGACCATACACTGCCATGAGGAAAACTACGTTGAGGCGCTGAAGAGCTGTCACAGTGGAGCCACCCTTGAAATGTGAGCTGAGCACCCTCAGCTCACATCTACAGTGTTTCACAACAGCCAGAGAAATTTCCTTGCTTCCTTCTGGCTGACTTCACGTTTGTTTGTGGCAATCAACAAGCCAAGAATCTTGTTGCATGATCCTTCGGCATCAAAGGCCACAGGCAATATTGCTGCGAAATGCACCATAAGCCATCTGCTCCCCAGAGCAATGATTCCATCTGTACCACCACACTAAAAGAAACCCTCGCAGCGTGCAACTGTTTTTGGACCCATCAGGTGATGTGCAGCAGTTCCTGGCTCCCAAGATGCTGGTGTTTGTCGTGTCCCACCTAGCCCGCCGTTATTTGCAAGGTCTTGACTGCAGGCTCCCATCCATGAACTGAGAAAACAACCGCCAACCACAACACCAACACCAACCCGCCCCTGCATGCAAAAGGCAAGATACTGCAGCCCATGTACTTGGCCTCAGTTGCGTGTATGCCCATGGTAGTGTAGCGGGACTCCTTGAGGGCATGTCTATTGGTATGAATTGTACATGGACTCCGCGTTGCATCCTGCAATCGGAGACTCCACATCATTGTTCAACGTGTGGAACAAGTCCCACCTATTTGCACAACAGGGGGGTTTGTCCTTTGTGTGACGTGCTCATCTTTTATCCCGCAAAAATTTTACCATGGTGTGGGGCACTTCGTGTATTTTTCCACGTTGTATGGGTTTGCTCAAGCTGACTTCTCTCATGATGGCCTTTGTGCACTTCGGATGCCTGCAAATCTGGCAGATACATAGATTGCTCTTCAACAACAGAGGGGCACAGTAGCCTGTGGCATACTTAGACATTGTGCTCAACTTGTTTGATTGCCACAGGATGTCTCTGTGCGTTCAAGTTTACCTGTTGATGAACCGCCCGGATAAAGCTGAGGAGCAGGTCAAGGTGACTACAGAGTGGTCGTCTGGAACTGTTCTTTGAGAATTCAGGCATGGAAGTGTCACATTCTTTCCTGCCTTGCATTCATCGATGTGATGACTGATTCTTGGTTCCTTGCTGGCACATCGCTTATGCCCTGTGCGCTGCTGTTGTCACACCCATTCGATAGGAACTTGTGACAATAATGGCCCAGCAGTATCCATAAAATCCTCACTTGCCATCGCTTGATGCAACAGGCTATGTCTCAAGTGGATGATGATGCTACGATCACACAGCTGTCGACTGCATGGACTGGACTGGCACTGGTCAGTGATGCTGCTGGCTTTGCTGCCAACCCCAGGACAGTCCTTGGCAAGCTGCTCTCTGCTGACTGTGCAGTTCCACCTGTTTCACTTGTTGACCTGAGATGGCGTGTGCAAAGGCCAAATGTTTCATGGCACAGTGTGCCTCTGTGTTGGTTGTCTGATACGTTTCTGTCGGCCTGCTCTGATGGTTCTTCATGTTCCAAGAATGTCAATCTTTTCATGGCCTGTGTGCAAAAGGGACGAGCAACTTCCTTATGCATTGAAGCCAGTAGCATGTACGAACTTCATCCACTTACATGCATTGGTCAGTACATTTGTCAGTGGTGCATTGTTTGCCAGTACATTATGCTGGTACGCTTTTACCAGTTCCTTCAATTTGCTGGTACAGTTTGCTGTCCATGCTTCCAGCGATGTTGATTGGTGCAGCATTGGGTGGGTGCGGACAGCATGGTGGACTACACTGAGCTTGTAGACATCACTTGGATTCTCACACAAATTCGATGATATGGGCACTCATATTTGAACAACCAGAGCAGGACACAGATTCTGTGCCACAAAATAGGCTACACCTGGGTGGGATGAATTGTACGAAGAATCGGAGTAATTGGTGCTGCATGACAGGATGGCAATAGTGTATGGCAGTATCAGCACTGCCTTTTAGGTATTTACGTGAATTCAAGCACACTTTAGCTTGCATCCATTGATATGCAAAACCTTCCATGGCTCTGCACAGTCTTGCATGTGACAACAGGCCCAAATCTCATCTGTCAGGATAGGGATAGCGCCTGAGCTCTATATTGTGGTGATTACGAGTGGAGCCGTGGAAGATTACTGTCGAACACAGAGACCTGATAGCTTGGTGGCTGGACTGAACAGGGAGGAGCAAAAGTGCAGGATGCATTTCACATATTCCAGGAACTGGGAGACCGACATCAGTGGACGGTGAGGAACAATGCTGCACAGCCGATTTCTGTAGAATTTTTTTCTGCAGAATTTTTCCCCCAGCATCTCACAGTTGGATCACCCCCCCCTTCCCAACTTCTGGTGCATGCATTTGTTTGATGCATGTGCTAATGTTGGTTTAGATCTTGTGTATGCTCCTGTGCACGTTCCCACCCTCTCCAAGCTCCTGCTCGCGGGCTTACCACAATGGAGGACACACCGCAGAGGAATTGCAGGATTTGTGACCATAGGCATGTTTTGGTGTGCAGCACAGTGTTAAAGAATGTTTCAAGCCAGAGTTAACCTGTGCGCACAGTTCCAAGGCAGTAGCCATGTCCACAGTTTTCTTTGTTGATGTTGTGCCTTTGAATTAGGAAGTACACTCCTATAAAACCCAGCAGCACTTTCCTCTGTTGGCTCTGGGTCTCTGGCTCTATGCCTGAGTGTGCCATGCTGCTGCATCATTGACAGTGCTAGTGTACTACTGCGGTGGGGCCATTTTTGCTGACTGCAGGGAGGTCACTCGTACATGAAACCTGCTTAACAAGTTCCACAAGTTTCTGGTCATGGATGAACTCCAATTGTAAAAATGCCTCTACTTTAAAATGTTGAGGGGAACAAAACGCAATCCACGAGTTGCACTCTTCATCTGTACATCTGTCCACATGGAATAAGGAAAATAGATATGTCCTGCCTCAAACCGCATATGACATCAGTTTGCATAGTGCGATGAAGTTCAGTAATGAGGAAACAAGTGAATTGAGGGTTTCCCTGTCCCAGCAAGAGCATGATCTACATTTTTCCACTTTTTCTTTCCCGGTTCCTTTCCTTTCTCGTGTTTCCACTGCAGAAGCCACCAATGACAATGTTGAAACCAGTGGCTAGGAGCAAGCATGAAAATAGGAGTACTTGGGGTTTGGCCCTTATGAATGAAAAGGCAGCTGCATGTGTCAAAAGCTGTGGACCACTGCATGTCAATCGCAGCTGCATCTTGGACCGTTGATCGATGTTGCTGCGCCTTCCACGTGTTTGACCATGCCATGGCTCTGTGTCGTTCAGGGCTTGTTGCATAATGGCAGTGGCGTCTGCAACATGCGAATGGATCAGTACGAAGATGCTGAGCGCGACCTGCTGGATGCATTGAACAAGGATGCGAACAACCCCACAACACTCGCCAACCTCATCGCGTGCGAGCTGCACTTGGGGAAGCCGGTCTCGCGATACGTGAGGTGGGGGCAGTCTCAGGTCATTGCCTTGTGCAAGAAAGGGGCAGAGAACCACAAGCTGGGAGGGGCCCAGGAGTTCCACTGAAGAGTTGTGTCTGAACCTCAGGGGAAATTCTGGTTCCAGAGTGAGATGCGGAAAAATTCCTATACAAGACTTGGATCTCTCTTTTCAAGTGAAATCCTTTGGCAAGCTTGAAAGCGCCCTGCCCATCGGTTGCAGTCCTCGATACTTGCTCTACAGACTTTTCCCGAGTATCTTCCATAGTGTATAATATATTATTATCATATATTGCTACATGTGTTATATTATAATACTAAATAAGAACATTTGGGGAAAGGAGTATTGGAAGGCGTCCTTGGGTCTGTCCGGTGCATGGAGGTTTAGCATCTGTGCAGAACAGTGGTTGAATTGTTTGCTGTTACAATAGCTTGTGGAATGTGGCCAGTTTTCTCCCCTCATTAAGTGCAATTTGTTTGATTGCCTTGGTTGAGTAGTAACAAGCGCACAACTCATACACCTGCCAGTTGATGCTGTGTATGTTGCTGGCTGCACATAGATTGTCCAGAATGCGATCTCATTAAGCGCCCCCAAGTCCAAACTAGCAACAATTCATCCCAGTAGTGGACGATGAACTGGCTGACTATCCTGCTGCACTTGAAATATTTTGCACCGTTTTTTACACCGTAGAAAGGACACCACCTGAGTTGTTGCTCAGGAGGGGCTTGTACAATGCGTGACATGTTGCACGTCTGTTGAATATACAATCTTCAGCTGATGTCATCCTTGTCCACAGTCAGCTGAAGATGACCGATCCTGGCCACATCATCGTCAAAGAAGCGGAAGCTGCTGAAGGGGAGTTCGACAAGGCTGCTTCAGCTTTCAGCTGATCGGCTGTGGGAGACTGCCAAGATGACTCGTAATGAATGAAGTCCGCTGTCTTGGGGCGGTTGGTTGACCTCGTCCCAAAACACATCACCAGAAGATATGAGCCTGCAGAACACGCACAACCTTGAGAGGGCTTGTGGCCATTCGTTGAATGCACGAGCGCAGTGTTTACTAGTGAGCCTGATGGTGCAGCTGTTTGGTGGGGAGTGCACCCGTTAGCACTCAGATTTCTGCCAATGAGCAGTTTGCTCGCTTCACGATGGGCACAGGCTTGAACTTAATTTTGAAAAGACTCAGTACTGTGTGGTGGTTGTCGATTCAGTGCAAGACAACTTCTGCCAGGTGATCGGTTGTCTTGTAAAAATGTGCGCTGTGCATCATTGATCGACCAGACAAACCTGCGCCCTCATGCTTTGATCGTTGGCTGTGCTCTTTTAGCTGTTCATCACCTTTCTGACATGTGTTTCGGAGCCCACCACATGCCACCGAAGATTCTTCCACCCATCTCCCCATACCAGGGTCTGTGGTCAACGTATGTGCCAATAGAAAGGCCAGCAGTGTATGCATCGAGTACCCCAAGCCTTGAAACCCATAGCCCCTGATACCCAAACCTTTCCTACCCCTCTGCCACTCTACACCACCTTTTTCATAGTATGGCAGAGTCTCGAACAAACTTGCTTTGGAGGTGCACTTTTCCGTGACATATTCCCTACTGGCACGTAACAAATCTTGGGACCCCCTGTCCTCACCGCCCTCTCCAAGGACTTCAACCCAAGCACACACGCAGCGAGAAAGAGCATGCGCAACATTCCTCTCAATCCTCTCCAGGATGCCGCATAGGTCTCTGAGTGCAACAGGAAGCACAGGAGACAAAACCACACGCCATGGTGTGTTCATCGTCGCGTGGAGGTGGGTGCCCATCCGCGGTTCAACCGCGGTCAGCATCACTGGCGCACGACTCAGGAATCCAGGTATCCAACACGGTTTGCATCTATACACGGAACAAATTGTATTGACGCCCAGTTCTTTGCAACCTTCCTCGAGAAGATTGGCGGTGAGTACTTTTCATCGTCACCATCAACAAGAAAAGCCACTTATCTAGGCGAGAAGCTGGCCATCAGCTCCCTGTTTCGCCCGAGCAACGCAGCGTCATCGACGCTTTCTCTTGGGGCGCGTATTTGTGTTGCAGGGGGGCGCAGAAATCAGCAACAAAATCAACGACTGATTTTATTCAACCCCCCGGAATCGCAGAAACAAAGTCGTCAACGCTGACTCACTCCCAGCCCCACCCTCCCCACCCCCGGCCAGCAAAAATCCGTGGGCAGGCCGACGTGCGGGGCTTCGACGCCCAGGGCACGCGGGCCGCCGCCGAGGCTGCCACCATGCCGTCGCACAAGACGCTCAAGATCAAGAAGAAGCTTGCCAAGAAGCAGCGGCAGAACCGGCCCATTCCGCACTGGATACGCTTCCGCACGGGCAACAGGATCCGCTACAACGCCAAGCGGCGCCACTGGCGGCGGACCAAGCTGGGACTGTAGGGCGGGCGGCGCCGACTGGGCTGCGGGCTGTGGGCACGAGTCGCGCAAAGAGTGAGCGGCGTGGCGCATCATGTCGCGTCGACGGGCGCTGTTTCTGTGGAGGGATGGGATGCCGCCTCGCCGTTGATCGAGCCGGCGTCAGGGGGGACCAAGTCTTGGGGGGGGCGTGCGGTTTGGAATCTCTTGCGGATTGACGGAAGTCGGGAGGCGGAGTGGGGGTGATGGACGGGCTGTGAGCAGCGGATATTTTAAAACGTTGACCTCCCCGGGCTTCGCCTTTGCGCCCTGTGCCGACCGTCCGCTGGACGCAACCGTCCTCGGTGAAGGGGACGGTATATTTATATGCGCTATACGCCCCCCGCTTCTTCAATCTCCACCGGCTGGCCGTCCCCACCCCCCACGCGCGCCATGCCCCCCCTCTGGCCCCTCGCGCTGGCGCTCCTTGCCACGGCGGCACGGGCCGGCCCCCCCTCTGCCCCAACCACCGGCTGCCGCGATCCCTCCGGGGCCATCGTGGACTGGTGGGCCGCCCTGAAGCGCCCAGGCGGCTTCAGGTACGGCTACCTGGACGCAACCGCCGGACCCCCCGGCCTGGACTTCTCATCTCCGGACGATCTCGACATGCCCCTGACCCCCTGGTGGCGCACCCTGGACCCCGCCACAGCCGCCGTCCTCTCGGGGCGGCATCCAATCCCTGCCCAGATGGCCCCCGGGCCGCTGGGCGCCATCTTTTACAACGACGAGATGCCGGACGGTAGGGAGGAGGAATCCCGCGCCCACGCCAAGGGCGCGATCGTTTTCGACTCCCGCGGCGGCGCGTGGGTCACGCACAGCATCCCGCGCTTCCCGCAGCCCCCCACCGCCAACGGGTCGATTGCGGAGCTCCCCGCCTCCGCCTGGACGGAGGCCCAGCACGCGTTCTGCATCACGCTAGCGCCCGGCGGGATCGAGGCGCTGGCGGGCGCCCTGGCCTTGATGCGCCCCAACGTCTACCCCTTCTCCGCGATCCCCGATGCTCTCCGCCTGGCCTATCCAAACGCCACGACCCTGCTGCGCCCCTCCCCCCCTCCCCCCCCGCCATCCCTTGCAGCCATTCCCTTGGCCTCCGCCCAAGGCACTCAGTTCATCCTCCTAGCGAAGAGCCCCAACTTTGTGGCCAAGATCCATGACTTCGTCGAGCAGTATTTCAACGCGCCGATGGAATGGCAGACATGGAGGAGGGGGCGGGGCGGACGGCTGCCTTCTTGCTGCCCGCCGGCCTGCCCAATCGAGACGCTCAACGTGGCGGGCGTGGCGGCTGCAAATCGATCCGCGATCGCCTGGCCCTACACCAGGGACCACTCCAAGTGGGGGGTTGCGCTGGGGCGAGCGGGGATGGAGGTTTTCTGCGCGGGGGACCTGAACCGGATGGCGTCGCAGGAGCGGCGGGGGGGAGGGTTCCTGTGCGGGGTGGCGCCGCGGCTGTGGCGGGCCTTTCGGGGCGTCGTGGGGGCGGTGGAGGCGTGCGCGTCGGCTGACGCCCTGGTCGTGCATCACTGAACTGCGCCCCCTCTGTGCATTGACCTCCGCCCTCTCCGGGTTATTGTTGCCTCGTGGTGTGGGCTGGTGGGGATTGACCTTGGCCATCTGTGGGCCATTGCTGCCTCCTGGGCGCACGGTGGAGATGTGCGAAAGAAAGGAAATGGCCGAGGCAAAGGTCTGGAAGCAGCCGAGCTGGTTTCCTGAACGGGCTGTCCTTCGCTCTGGGCGCAGGGGAATTCCAGTCGGGTTTTCATCTCGCGTGCGTGCTGGGCCTCAGGGCTGGGTGCTTGTGGCGACCTGGCCTTTTATATCCTTTTCAACGCATGTTGCTTGCGTTGCATTGCGGGAAACCCAAACAACGAATGAGTGGGGAAGGAGCAAACGAGTGTCGCAAGTCGCGAGGGCCTTGGTTTGCTGAAATACAATTGTTCGGGCTCGGTGTGGCGTGCGGACTCCAAATTCGTCCTTTGTTCTGCGGACCACTGTCCCTCCCACCATCCGTGGACCCGAGTTTGGCTTTTGACCTGCCGGACCCGGTACGTGTTCTTTCTGAAACAGCACTACGCGCGCACGAAGCTGAGAGACTCGTCCCTGGCAATCGGAGGTGGCGTTGCTCCAGCACAAGAAATCAGCGGTTTGGGTTGCAAAGTTGTTCCCAAGCCAAGCCCACGCCGTGGCTCCCCTCTTGCGGTGTCCATAGCCCGGAGACAACAACGGCAGCTGGCCCATGGGCGCCGCCCCCCACGATTCTGCACCCCGGTGTTCGCTGAGTCGTAGGCAGGAGAGACGCCGTGCTTTTTAGCTCTGAAATTCCGTGGTGTTTAGTCAGCAAGAACAGCAGCTACACACAAACACGCAGTGCATTACATTCAGCCGACCGTCCGCACCTCTTAAAAGGAAATATTCATCGATCAAAACTTTCTGCCCAGAGCGCGAGTGGGCCGTGGCCCTGTCCCACTCCATCCCAAGAAGCTGCACTTCACCGCCCCAAAACTCCCCCTCCATCTCCAGCAAGCGGTGGGTGTGCCCAAAAAGAGACAAAGCATTTACAACAGCCTTATTAAGTACTTAGGACTGAACGTGAGTTCTCACGCAGGCCGGGTGGGACCTGCGCCGCTATTAAAACAGCATTTTCAACTCGTCTGCCAGACACTTCAGTTCTCAGCGACCAAGGTACTTGGCCCAGAATTCGCCTCTGGGCTGAACCTATGCAGGGGTGCTCGGGATGGGCCCCAAGATCCCAACCGTTCCAAGCCCCCAAGCCGATCCGTGCCCTCAGCCGCTCCTCCAACGGCGGCAGAAACCGCATGCATGCATCCCGTCGAAAAAATACTCAATACGTCGGCCATTCGGCTTGATCAGTTCCTGGCCCATTCTTGCGCGAATAAATGCTCAACGCAATGCTCATTCCCGAAAGGTTGGCCCTCCGCCTGTCCGCGCCTTCCACCAAGGAGGCGCCAAATTAAATCACTGTGCTGAAGGGCGGGCCGCCAGCCGGCGGCGTCCCGGGGTGGGGCGCCGCGCGACATGACAGACGTCGCTGCGAGGGTACTATGTGCGAGATTATTCCGTCGCTGCTTGCACCCTCCAGCACGCTATAATTCCCTAAGAGCAGTGACGAGAACGGCTACTGGCAAGTCCCCTTTAGACATACATTCCCTGCCTAACAGAGCACACACTACTAGCACAAACTCCTCACTCGCGTGTTCCTGGTTCCCGCTTCCCGATTTGTGCGTCTTTTTTGGGTATATTGAATCCAATGCTATGAATCCGAGACATCACAACCATATATCAATCATCAATCAGCAGTCAGAATAAGCTAGCACAGATGGCCACACATGCACACTGGGGTGTACCATCGGCAGGCACCACATCCCGCTGTGCGCTGTGCACCTTTCCACGGCCGACAGGGCGCGCTTCGTCAGCATAGTTCGGCACGCATCAGAATAAAGAATCACAAAGGCTCGCCAAACCATAGTTCATGCTGCGGCCATGCTCCCGGACCCATGCATCCAATTAAATCCCTGCTAAACAAACGTCGCGCGACTAGGGCAGGCAATTCAACGTCTGTGAATCTGCCGACGGAGCCCCGGGGCGGGGGAACCGCAATGGGCGATCCAAATGGGCCCCGGGGACCCACCAATCAAAAACAATTAATGCAAGACACGGACACAGACACAGATGGAGGGGGAAGGGAAAGGGCTCGGTCCCCCAACCCCTCCCTCAGGCACGGACCCCAGCTACAATGAACAAAACGACAAGCCACTGGATGGTCCCAAGTCATCTCCTAATTGGCGGCAGGAAAACTGTTCGCCTGGACATGCAAAATTGGGTCGTTTGGCTTGTAGAGGTACCCCTCTGACTGAGCAGCCTCAACCGTGGCAGGCGGCTCGTACCTCCGCGCCAGGGCGTCTGCCACCACCCCCGTGGGGTCTCCAGCCAGCCCGGCCATCCTCAGCAGATTGGCGTCAGCGGCCATCTCTATGGACCGCCTGCCACCGGACAGGAACGAGGAAGATGAGTCGATGGACATCCGGCCTGCTCGGGCCATGTTCAGGGTCTCAGACATGTTGCTGTCCATTGAGGGCGCACGTGCACGCGTGTCGTGCAGCACAAAGTCTGGTATGCTGCCATCCAGGCTGATCCTCCCCATGGACGGCGTGCGCATGAAGCTCCCCTCGCCACCGGGCCCCTTCCCGGAGTTGCCCAGCATGGTGAACGACATGCGGCGCAGCGCTTCTAGGGACATTCTCGGCACGCGGTGGTGGGCCTGTGCACTGGGCTGCCCGTACAGGGCGCCGTCCAACGAGTTCCTGTGCACTTGGGATGCCAGGGCTGCGGCCTCAAGGCTCCGTCGGTGCTGCTGCTGCTGCTGTTGCTGCTGTTGCTGCTGCTGACCCTGGGTGTGCCTGGCCTGGGCGATCTCCTTCACAAGGAGCATCAAAAGTTGCATGACACGCTCATTGTTGGCAGCCGGCGCCCCAGGAACGCCTGTGGGGGTTGGGGACTGGAGGGCAGGGCTGCCCCCAGCCTGCATCATCGCCAGCTGCTCCAGCGGGTTGGTCACATCCGCAGCTGTGCTGATGGGCTGTCCATTCTGGAGCTGCGTCAGAGCAGCAGCCTGGCAAAAATGGCACGCACATGACAGTGTCAGAGAAGAGGTGTCAGCAAAACACTATCAGCTGCCAGTGGGCCAATTGCTGAAGGTTCCCAAGGAAACAGCGACAGGCTGGGTACAAGCCATCTGCAATTTAAGCATGCCACCCCACTATCATGGACATAGGGTCTCAAAAGAACTCCACAGCAGCTGTTTCTTTCCAGCTTCGCCACATCAAAACAGTGGGATAATTAATTGAGACCTTAACCCAGGAGTGAGTTTGCCACTGGGAGCTGCATATGTCAATGCCAAAGACTTCCAATGTGGCTGGTTGCTTCCCAATCTCGACGAGTTCCTTTCCATATTGCATTGATAAGCGCAGGTGTGCGCTCAACACACATCAGAACAGCTGTGCGACTGAACCAACTGATGGCACAACCCCTTGAAAACTCAACCGCACTCGTTTTCGGGTCATCGCAGAGCTGCCACTGTGGGCAGCCAACAGGCGGTGCCAAATTCCCCTGCACAAGGGCCCCCTGCCAGACGCCGCCCGTGGCATGCATGGCCTGAGCCTTACTCGCAAATGCAACCACCGACCAAGCAGAATAACCAGACTTGAAGACCCAAACAAATGTTCGTACAACACAGGCCAGTGAGCCAAGCCGGCGCTGGCCTCTGTGCACAACGTTCTGGAGAGTCTCGCATACGCTTGCTCAGGAGGGTTTGCCCACTGCATGACCAGTTCCTTTCTCTCTTGGCAGCGCCGCTCCCGGGCATTTGCAATCCAGGACAACTCAATAGACAATTCATCTTCCACACAAGGCAGGTAAACAAGTTGCCAGGCGAGGCCTGCCCGGCCAAGGCGCCTTACCAGGAGGGCCGCCTCCTGGGGCGACTTATGCTGCGCGGCCTGGGCGTCCGGCGCGCTCCATGCCGGGCTGGACGCCACGGGGCTGCCCCCGGACGACCCCCTCTCGTCCAGCGAGGGCCTGTGGTCCACGGGCCTGGGCGCGGGGGACGCGGCGCCGGGCGCCGATCCGCCGGGCCCATCGGCCAGGTGCTCCAGGCCAGTGGTGGGCTCGCGCAGCTCCTCCACGGAGTGCGCGAAGAAGCAGACCTTCCGCTTGCAGGACGCCGGCTCGTTGCAAAGCTGGGTCCGGTACCTGGGGAGGAGCGAACGAGTGAGGGAACGAGCGGATGAATGAATCCTGGCGGGTGGGTGGGCGTGTCCGTCGTCGCATGCAAGGCGCAGGGCTTACGCGCACTGCCGTGTGTGTTTGGTGGGGGGGTGGGGGGGTGGGGGGCTGGCGCGTTCCTTGTACTCGGGAGGAGGGGTCCATCGCATGGCAGGTTCGTTCTCGGGGGGCTGGGATGCGTCCGTTGCTTGACAGGGTTGTTCTTGTTACGACGTGGAATCTTCCAGGCGGCGGCAGGATGGCGCGGGCAAAGTTGCCATGAGGTCGGAACGAGTTTTCGGGGCGCATGTGGCGCTCGACGTCGCCCGATCGACTCAAATGGCCCACCCTGGCTTGACGGTTGACCGCAGAGCTCCGGCGGAGCAGCGCGAGGCGCGGCCGGCGAGCCAGCCGCGTTGGAGTGACGCCAAGCCCCATCCAACGGTCGCGCCGCGGAACAGCGCCGGGGGCTGACGCGCCGCGACCATTCGAATCGACGCTTTGCGCGCGGGCGCATTTTCCATCGTCCTGCAGCGAGCCCAGAGAGCGACGGCTGGCCCGGAGGGCGCCCGCGGTGCGTGGGTGTCTTGCTCACCTTGTTGGATGCAGCCAGCACTCGAACACGTTGTGCGCGAAGGGGCACAGATCGCCTCGCGGGCACTTGCCGCCCTGCACGCACAAAAATACAACACCGCATTCAGCGAACTTCCCCGGCGATGCACCCCTTGGGATGGGGGCGCCCGGCGGGGCTCCGCCGCTGACGGACGTGCGGCCATCTGGGCCGCGGCACGCCGAAAAGAAAATTGCAGATCGCTCGGCGGTCGGCAGGATCGAGGACGCCCGTGACGCACCAGGGCGGGGCACCCTGCGGGGGCCCAGCACCGGATCGGCCGGTCAGAAAAGGCCTTCCCAGAGCTGTGGGGAGCAGAAGAGGACGTCGGAGACTCGACGGGGGCTGTCGGCCGCACGTCTTCTCAAGCGCCTCCGTGAACAGGAGAAATTGTCCCGGAGCCACCACCCAGCAAAAAACTCGAGATCTGGGGGTGGGGGAGGCCATCCCGATCACCCAGCCCGCCCACCGGAAGAAAAAACGCCGCGCCAAGAGGCTCGCCGCCGTGCAGGGGCACCACCAGAGCCCGTTCCCCTGGCCAAGCCAACCGAAGCGAAGCCATGCGCCCGGCCCGGCCCCCCGCAACTTCCCTCACCTCCTTGACCTGCGGGCACTCGATGCCGACGTATCTGAACACGCGTGGGTCGCGTCGCCGCGCCTTCTCCCCTGGGTGCGCGAACGGGCACTCCGTCCAGTCGTGGCAGTAGTGTTTGGAGCACGGGAGCACCTGCATGGCCACAGGAACCCCCACTCTCAGTCCCAAGGAGTCGATCTGGGCACCTCGGACCAGATGAAGCCCGCCGGACCGCCCGGGGCCCCCCTGGCGCGGGGCCCGCCGACCCGGGGGCAGAAAAATGATCGCGGCGGCCGCCGGCGCGGGGCAGCCGATTGGGCACCGCCCGCCCGCGTCGAGCGGAACCGGGGCCGGGCATTATCGAGCGGCCCGCCGTCCGGCGCGCTCCGGGGATCATGGCAAGGAGCGATCCCGCGGCGCGGCGGTTGCAGACCGAGCCGGGAGCGGAGGCGTCCGATCCGGCGCTCGCTAATCATTTCATGGTTCGGGGCGCGCCCCGTGCCCAGCCTCGCCCCTGGGCCAAAGGCACCCGGCCGGGCGGGGCGGAGGAATCCCACCTTGAAGAAATTCATCCTGAACTCCGCCGAGTTGTACAGCGAGTCCATCCTGGCGCCCCCGGCCTTGTCGCGCCTGTTTCTCGGCATGCCGCCGTCCGCCTGCGGCCCCCTCCGGGTCGAAATGCGTTCGAGATCGGGGCCGGTGGCCGATGCCCTGGCCAAGCCCCCCGCCCGTTGGGCCGGTGGCGCAAGTGCGGCGCGTGTGGGCGCCTGAGGCGGGGCGAAGCCACCCGGGTCTGTCAACACGAACGGACGGACCGCAAACACGGGGGAGCGGGGGTCCTGCGGCGCATTGGCCTGTGGCCCGCGCGGATCCCCATATCTCCCCTTTCGCCAGATGTCCGGGCGCCGGGCGGCCTGGCAAAAAGCGCGCCCCGCGGCGCCGTAGTTTGGGCAGTACACCGCCCCGGGCCCCCGGGGCCTGGGGCTGGGGAGACGGCCACGTGGGTCGTGTGGCCACGGCGTGTCGGAAGCGGGTGAGTGGAAAGGGGCCCCGTGGAGGGCACTCCCGGGTGGGGCAGATCGGCGGGCGGGGGCGCAGTGGGATATGGGGGCAGATTCGGTGCCAGGAGCGGGGTGGGGGTGTTGTATGTTTTGTTGTGCGCGGTTTTGGCGTGGTGTGGTGCGGACATAGGCCGCAGGGGATTCTCCGGCTCGCCTGTTTGCTGTTTTGCGGGGGGGGGGCGATTTCCCGGGTTGCGAATTTGCGCAACCGCGGGTGTCCGGCGTTCGCGCGGATCTGGATGCCCTGCTGGTGGAGGCGCACAATTACTGGTTGCACCTAATCGGTGACTGCTTGCACCAACTCCTCCAAAACTTACCTTACCTAAACCCTAAAATCTAAAACCTAAAACTAAACCTGCCCTAAACCTAATCGTAACCCTGGAAATCACCCTAAAACTAAACCTAACCCTGAAACGGAGGTTAGGACATAGTGTGCACGTGATTTGGTGCAAGCAGTCACCGATTTGGTGCGGGCAGTAATATTATTTCGCTGGTGGACGCGTCGGGTCGTCGTCGGCCGATGAACTCGGCATTACATGCGACGGGGCGATGCAATGCGATGTGCCCAAAATTTACCCGACTGGCTGGGTCATCACCTCCCATGAAAGCACACTCCACTTTTCAACACGCCCTAGCTGCCACTTACAATTCACAGTTTTCCAAGAGAATTCAGCACATGAGTTCAGGAGTTGCCCCCGTCCTTCCGTGCGAACACAATTTGACGGGGGATGCGCGTTCTTATTCAAAGACGTCATTGTTCGCAGTCCCTTGCAGCCCATGCCAAGGCCAAAAGAACCGGCGGCTGTCATAAAGCTCGTGCGCGCCCACGCGAATGCCGGGGCTCGCAGCAACGTCCTCCATCTCGAAGAAGGCCGCCATTCACGGACGTAGTTGCCCGCTGTACCTTTCAACGTCTCACACAAAAGGGACTCCATTTATGCCATTTTCAAGTAGTTGCGCCCACGGTCAACAGTGCAGACACTGCACCTCCGCATCGTCAGTGCCTGTGGACGTCACCGATCCAGAGGAGGCGGACGCGTCCGCGCGCACGGCGCCACTCGCCAGCTGCAGAGCACCGGGTCCTTGCTTCAGTCTCCGCTCCTGGACGTCCTGCAACCTCATTCCAGCTACTTCCATCAGCTTGAAGAACGCGGCCCCCCCGACGAGGATGGCCCCGGAGGTGGGCACGAGGTGCGCGGGATCTTCGTTGTCCATCTTGCCGTCGTCGTCGCCTTGCAGCCAGGGCCTGATCACGACGAGCGCCAGGACGAGCTGGGCGGTGTCCTGGCGTAGACGAAGGCCGCCAGGACCAGCCTGTGGAGGTGGGAGCCCAGCAAGGAGCCCATGGGCGCGAAGATCACCGCGAGGGGCACGCTCACGGCGAAGAAGCTCCAGGCGTCCTCCTCCACGCCGCCCATTGCGAGCTGGCGGTAGGTGAAGCCCACGCAGGAGTTGGCGGCCATGAGGATGACGGAGGTGGGCGTGGCGACCTTCTCGGACACCCGGAAGAGGAGGGTGAGGGCGGAGAAGGCGCAGATGTCGATCCCGCTGCCCGTCATGGCGGTGAAGATGCCGCCCACGAATCCGAAGCCCATCAGCACCAACGCCTTCCATTTTATCCGCAGCCCCAGGATGCCGATCGCGCCCCTGTCGAAGTCGTACACCTTGCCGAAGACTGGACGGCCGTGGTTCCGGTTCAGCAAGTAGAGGGAGAACGCGAAGGCGAACCAGATCACCACGAAATACATTTTAGTGTAACTGGGTGTCAGCCGCGGCGCCACCCCCTCCAGCCCGAAAACAATCCCCGGCACCCCGCCGACGGTGCACCACAGGAGGGAGCGGAAGTCGACCTTGACGCGCATGAATAGGATTGTGAACGACGCGGCGGACATGGCCACGCTCTGCACCATGTACGACGTGTCCAGCGCCACAACCGGCAGCACCGAGAACACCAGCGTCATGACCGGGAAGCCCACGCCGCCGCCCCCCCCACTCCCTCGCTCGTCGCGCCCACGATCAGCGACGCGAACGGTGTGGCGACGGCGACGTAGTATCGCGGATGCTGTTGGCCGCTCCGCGAACAGGTGGAAAAGGCGGTGGGAGGCCATCCACGACCACCACAGCACGTGAAACAGCAGCCCGGGAAGCACGAATCCGACCAGCCGTCTGTGCCCCTGCCATCACGGCCCTTCCGCCGTCATCTCCGCGACTTTTGCCCCATCTTGCAGCTCTTGCCCTTCCAGATATACCTCCTCAGCCACCCAGTCGCGGCCCCTGCACAGCTACGGTGTGTCCCCCGCTCTCTGTGGTTCTCCCCGCCGGCCAGGCTTGCCATCAATGCCGCCGCTTGAACGACTAGATGCGGCCAAATGGGCTCTCTTCTCGCCGGGATGCTGATCCTTCACTTCACGTCACCTTGCCTCTGGCGCCGTGTGTTCAGTTGCCCAAGTGCGTCCATGAACGGCACGGACAGTTTTCACGCCAAAGGCGAGGATCACAGGGCGCCCCGGGATCGGCGCTAAGGAAGGCGGGCAGAGCGGGTAGACGCAGGCTGCCCCTCCGCGCCTCGTTCGCAAGCACGTGGGTCCGCAGCTGGCGTTGGCGCGCCCCCGCTCGAGCCGAACGCACCCCTTGTCGCTTCACGCGGGGTGTTTTATGGTACAGTGCGCCCCGACGTCATACTGTACCGCAGCATTGCATGCAAACGCTGTGTGAGGCGCTGGTTGGAGACATTCACAAGGTGCTGGCGTTGGCGGGCTGGCGCCTTGCGCAGCTCGCGATGGGCAGTACAGAAAAGGGAGGCGGCGTGGTGTCGTGGTGTTATGGTAAGCAGCGTTTGTTGCTTCTGCGTCCGAATTTTGACGAGAGGGTGAAGAGAGCGCCGGAATATGCCTCAGTTAGGAGAATGTCCGCAGGGAAACTGCCCCGCAATGCCAGTTGATTCCTTTTCATCTGTGGATCCGAAAGACACCCCCACATCAGGCTATCGTGTTCAACGAACACCGTTCACCATCTCGAAATGGAGTTTTGACGCATCGTCAAACGCAACCCTGACCATCCTCATGAAATATGCATGCCAACTGATACACATATTTTGACTGATAATATCAAAAGTACACGCAACGATCCTCATCACACAGCCCCTGGTGTTGCGCTGATCGGAGTTTAAAAAAGTCACACGACGGTGGCCAGCACGCAGCCCATCATCGCCCATCGCCTCCCATGCACATCGCGCAATCACCCCTGCCCCGTGATGAGGCGCGGAGATGCCCGCAATGGAAACGTACTTCGTCACCGTGTGCTCCGTGATCGGAATCCACCTCCAGCTCACGGATCGCAGCCCAAACAGCAGTACATGTACTGTACGTGGCTGTACAGCCATAGCTCCCGTGCACAAGCAACCCTCGTGGGTGAACCGCACAATGATTGCCACAGCGCGGCGGACCATCAACTTCGCGGCGCTTGTGCAGTCAACTTTCATCCCTACGGAACCGCGGTCCACACGAGGGTGGTATTCGTTGAATCACTGTATAGGGAGTACATACATCACCTTGAGTGTATACGAGTGTGTATGTACGAGCGCATACGAGTGATGCATATACATCACTGCAAGCCACCAATTGGCAGTGCCTTTTCCCTACGAGTGCCACACCACATCAATTTATATCCCTGAAGGTGCCCTGGTCATTACCAATCAAAACTGCTTTGCATCATGTCCGACAAGCAATAACACATATTCCAGAAGGTAGTGATCGGCAACCAACACATAATAGGCCGAGATTCTCTACTAGTTGTTTCCTTTGCGTCAGCCTTAAATCACCTTCTCAGGTATCTGACCATTTGCGGCTGATTAATGTATTGCATGCACTAACTCTTGTTCACCTTCCAGCAAAGTTCACTCCTGGATCACTACCTCGATGCGGTTGAACCTGAACATTCCGGATATAGAGGGACTTCTCCAATAGATGACTATCCTGGCGCATAATCCGATCGAATGATGGTAAATCATAGCCTTGTGCTCACAATTGAAGACAAGCAACATGGGGCAAAAATTTTGTACTTGAATCAGACCATTCCGGCTACAGACGACGCACATACGACACTTTGGATGTCATTGAGCAACTACCGCCTTCCAAGCACTAATCGCAGTTTCATCATGTCATGAAAGTGTCAGTACACACGCCAGAAAGGGCCATAGATAGAACTCCCCTTGTCATCCGCACAAAGGCGCCGCCGCGCAGATGCAAATTCTTTCGCAGTCGCCTGCGGAACAGGTTCCCGGGACAGATTATCAGTTTCGCTTGGCTCTTCACAGGATAACAATATGGTCCAAATAAAGGTATACTTTTTGCGAAAATGCCTTTCTCCAACCATTTTCTGGAAATTATTCACAGACTCGCAACCTGCTCCCAGGATCACAATCCCCCTGGAACCACCTGAGCGGCTCCCAGGGCAACTTTGCTACTAATCTCATGTGGCCCTCTCCTGAAGCATGCTGCCAAAGCCTTATAGATTTCATGCTGCTTTCGACGCCCATGTGTCTGCCAGCCAATCCGAAAACTGTCAACAGCTCTGCCATCGTTGAAAATGTTGTCAACTGACAGCATTTTGAACGACAGCACGCCAGAACATATTCTATAGCACACTAGTATAATAATATACTATGCTACTCTGGAGTATACTCGAGAGTTATACTTGGGGACTACGCAGTCCCTAATACGTTGCCATGCCGGCAGTCGTCGACCTGCGCAGGGGCGCGAAGCTTCGAAACCTGACGGATGCTGGCACGCCCGACCGAGTCAGACGGTCTGAGCGCAGTCCCTCATGTGACATCCTGATTTCGCATGCGTCATGGGAACTGCAACTCAGGTGCACAACACATGCGACTTTTGTGATCCCCTTACGTGTCATTTGCCATTTGGGATAATCAGCAGAACGGCTTTGTTGCGGACAGCAATCGCCCTACATCGCATTTCTTGTGACTGGGCCCCGTCTTGGTTTGTGCATAGGGACAAACACTTTGGCTGGCTGTAATGGACTTTCACACATGCCTTTTGTGTCAACACCCAGGACGCTGAAATTGGTCACACTCTAGAAGACGAGGCTGTTTGTCCCTGACCATTTGTCGATCGCGACACAACCCCGTCAATCGTCAAAAATCTCTGCAACAACTCGGCTTTCCTTATTCAGGGTCTTTCCTTCTTTTGTTTTTCAACCTTCCGCTCAGTCTGCAAATATCGCGCCCTCTCTTGAATGCATATGCATGTCAGATGCACCTGACATATCCATTACGCGATGCCATGGCCGTATACTCAGCCATCCGACGCAGTCGATTTTTGTAGTACCGTCATAACAAAGTTGAAGTCCACACGCGTCACTATGCTATAATTTGGACATTCGAGGGAATGCTTGTAGCTGGTTGAGCCTCTGCTTGATTTCGGAGAGCATTTCCAATGCACTTTCGTGCCGGCTATTGCCTGCATGTTGCGAGGACATTGTCTGTATACATCATGTCTATTCTGACATACTGCGACTTACCAAATGACAACCGCAGTGCGGTTACCGCACCAGCGGCGGTTTGGCATCCAGCATGGTGAAGGATAGCTACTTTCAACCTAAAAAGTTATACCCGTGGCGGACATGTCAATGGGCGGTCACAATCATGCTTGGCAGCAGGGGCGCCGTGTGACTGGATGAGCAGCCTCCGTCATGTTCAGGCGAGGCAGCTGCGCACCAGGGACGGCTACAAAAATGTCCGAAATCCTTCTTTTCCCGAACATGAAGGTCATGAAAGTCATTTCCTGGTTAGAAGTTTCCGCTTGATTTAGGTTTTTAGGGCCTCGCGCCCTTGGTGGCCTTCATGACCCCTTCTTGCCCTTTGTATCCAGAAATGATATGTATCTGACAGGCCTCGAGGGCGGTGGGTTTAATGCGCGTCCACTGGTGAAAACTTTTCCATTCGTTGCTTGGCACCAAATCATGTTGAGAATAAACGGTCTGCACATGTTAATGTGGTTCACTGAACCGTATCAAAGCGCTGCCAATGCAAGATTATACAAAGGAAAAGTGAAGTAAGTTTGCGTTGGTGCAATGTAAACGAAAAACTGCGAGAACTCAGCCATCATGTACTTGTTGTCACACTGGCGACTGCGCCAAAGCAGTCTTTTAATGCACCACATTTGATGGTCGAAATGCTTTTCACCATACCCACCTGTTGAGGCCCTACTGCACGGGGAAAGCTTGGCCTCAAAGTGCACGGCTACGACAATATGCTCAAGCACATATCAATATGTTTTCCCTGCAAATCGCAACGATTGTTTTCCCATGCTGCACTACTCCATGATGCATAAGTACCGAAAATCTTAAGCGCAACAAGCACATTGTGTCTCACGGAAACTAAGCCATTTACTCATATTCTTAACCATTACTCGTTTCTGACTCTTAAATTCGCCCTCATGAATCCAAAGCGAGCAGTCGATTCCGACCTAAAAGAAATTTCACAACAGAATTTTACAATTGTTTGTTTAACATTATCCTTATTCAAGAGAATGGAACACGTTCTACATGGTTCTACACATTTACACATGCTGAAATACGGACAAAATTGCACGACGTGTGACGCCGTCATCGGCAGTGTGGAGCAGCAAGCCATCGACCCTCACCAAACTCTTGATACGTTGCTCTCTTTAGGCGCAAGAAACGTCTTCCAATCCGCCGTCGCTGGCAGATGGCCCCTAGTGCAGCGATCCAACCACTCGTTGTCGCTGAGCCGCACCATGCCCGGCTCCTCAAACTCGTGGTGGGTGAAAACGGGCCCAACATAGAGCGCCAGATCGCTCCCTGAGTCAGCCGCAATTGTCATCAGCGCTGGTGGGCCGATCCCCTCGTGCAGCACAAAGCCCCTCGTATCTTCGTAATCTGGTGGCTGGGTGTGCACGTCAGCCACAATGCAGTCTTGCACGGAGCACCCACATGGGTCCCCATAGAACAGTTCGCAGTACCAGCCATCGTACGTGGGCCCCATGCTGCCCGTGCCCATCTTTGTCACTATCCGCCTCAAAAAATCCGTCTCGGCATCCGCCAGCGGCTGGTGGCCCTGCTCCTTCTGGGCTATGCGGTGCAGCATCCACAACACACCCTGCCATCTCTGCAGCACAGCCATCATTCCCTGCAGCGTGCCCATGTCAAGGCCCAAAAAAGTGCTCTGTACGATTTTCTTTGCCCTATTCACCATCTCCAAGAAGGCTGCCCAGAAGCTCGGGCGTGGGTCAACATAACCGGCAGGGTACTCGCACATGAACATGCCCCCGTAAGACTGTTTTGCATAGAGGATGTTGTCATGCCTCAGCTGCGTCCAGCTGGCGGCCTGGGTCTCCATGTCCCTTGCCGCCCATGCCCGTGTCCTCATCGCCTGAGGGTAGTCATCCCCAATGGGCTCAGACAAAATGCGCAGAAGCTTCAACCACATCGAGCACAGACTACCTCCCCACGCAGCCTCTGGGAGCCCGTCCACCACTGACCTCACTGCAGTCAGGCTTGAATGGTATGGCTGGTTCATCTTTCGGACCCTATCTGCGATGTGTGGGGTGGCGGAATTGTTGCCAAAGATGGAGAAGCACACATCAAGGCAGGTGGGATGTTTGTGTGCCACCTTGGCCTCTCTGTACAGCACCCTGTCATAGACGATGTTTGACAGTGCCCAGCTGTCCATCACAAATTTCTGCCCCACAAATGTGATTGCCAAGGGGAGGGGGACTGGGTTTGGGTCAGTGGGATTGCTCTCCAGCACCGAGCTGCAGATGGCTTGCGATCCCATGTTGGAGTTTCTGATCAGCGCTAGGAGTTCATCAAGGCAGCGGTCTTCCCTGAATTCTGTCATGGTCCGTATCCCAGCCTGCAGAGGCATTTCACCCCATTCAAGACAATCCGACAAATGGACATCCATTTCTCCTGACAGATCCTTCCATATGTTCTTATCATTCTCAAATTTCTTCCTTTTCGTTGCACACTGTCAGTGCTTTGTGCCATCTGCCAGGAAGAGGGAACGTAAAGCAACACCAAGTCCCAGCAGCAATGGATTCCTGAATTGTGCCCGACAACGCTTGTCTCGGCAAAGTGTTCACAGAAATCTGTGAAGGGCAGCATTGCTGGAACTGATGCAACAATAGGGTTTTGCAAGGTTCATGATACACACTCATAGGCAGTATTCCACTCGCACATCTAACAGCAAAGAAGATTATGGAAGAGCCATGCCAATTAACAGCATTCAGAGCTCCAAACACAGGCTGCCAAAGAAATGAGTCAGTATGGGATTATTCCTGCAGTTAGGGAATGGGACATCGCACACACTGTACCATTGCCATAGGTACGTGTCCATATCTTCAAACACTTGCTGAAATGCGTGTACTGGATGAAGTGTGAGTGTATGACTACGCTGAGGGTAGTCAACTTGGAGCACTGGCACCTTAGTAGAAGATAGTTTTCTCAGGGCTGACCACAGCTGAGGGGCCAGATGTGCCGGTGAACTTGCTCTATTCGATAGTTGTTGATCCAATGATACAATCGGTGGCTTACAGATTGCAGGAAACGTCAGTTCAGCCTGTGGTAATTGTCTGGGGTTAAAACCCTTTCAGCAACATTTGACAAAGAATGACAAAGCACTCCACAGTCCCATCTGCATTTGTGCTGATTATGGCCATCTCGTGGGTAAAAGAGAAGTGTCTATTCCTTCACTCAATCCCCCAGTTGCAGCATCACTGCTGCCAGACATGTGCTGGCAGCAAAATGGAGTTGAGGACCAATCACAAAGTGATGCCCCAATTTGTGTGCAATGCATTGTTTCCCTATTTGGTGTTGCAGACATCTTGGAACAAGGATTGCATGCTTATTGACAGGTTTGAGAGTACAGGACCTGGCATCAGCCTGCCAGAACACCACAGTAGGATGAGCGTTTTCTGGAAACAACACTACCAATTTCTGGCATTGTCATTGCAGCTTGTGCCAATTGATACCAGGGCAGCTCTGGCAAAAGGGCATTGGCGGAAGCCATCCCGGGTCCCCATTGTAGCAGCTAGGAAAGCTTTGGTCAAAGAAAAACGCCTTTCAGCCTGTGGTTGTGGCTTGCCCTACGTATGCACGTTGGCCATGTTGTGCTGCAAGCCGTGCTTCCTGCACGCAGAAGCATTGTCTTCTAAAATGAGAAAACTGCCTTTGGAAGCAAAATGTTTCCGTTGGGTGGGTGAGTGGGTTGGCTGCGGGGTGCGTGGTGGGTGGAGCTGGGGGGCTCCTTTATGTTTTTGTTGATGCCAAAAGCACAAGCACCACCTGTGCAATGCTGGCACCACACAGTGACGGGATGGCCAAAAGTCTTGCAAAGCTACCGCTCCGTGGAGGTGTGTGCCCAGTGAATGACAAGCTCCCCCTTCTCTAGAACGAAAAGACGTGCGGGTTGAGGCGCCCTTTGCGCCAATCATTATGATTTCCTTGCCGCGAAACGTGGTGGCGCATGGTGCTCTCGACCCGATGGACGTGTGGGACCAACCTGCTGCAGCGGCCGCACCCGCCTGACTGCAAAGCAGCCAGCCCTCACCTGCGTGCAGTACTGCCTCAGGACCGCCTCTAGCTGCCGGAACGTCATTGAGTCCGTCTTCCCAACCAGGGCCTCCAGCGCGTCGCTGAACGCTCCCCAAGCCTCCCACTCCCCGCTCTCCCTCAACAGATGCACCATCGCCACCGCGGCCCCTAGCTCCCGCGCCCCCCCCTTCCCTCTCATCCTCAGCTCCACCCGTCCGCACCACATCATCGCCCGAAAGTACCGCCTCAGCGCCTCGCTCCTGGTGTAGTGGCCCCTAGGCTTGAACTGCGAAAAGTCGACCATCCTGTCCGTGCCGAACAGCTCGAACGTCGTCAGCTGCCCGGCCTCGATCGCCGCCAGCGTCTGCCCCACAACCTGGTCGTGCCCCAGGACGCTGGCCACCTGCGCAAATGGCTGCTTGGGGTTCATTAACCCCGCCGCCACCGTTAAAAAATAGTCGGCGTCGTGCACGCCCTGGTGCAGTACTGTGGCTCCCAGCGACTGCGCGGCCGCCGCCACGGCCCCTCGCATCCCTTCCAGCAGCCGCCCAAGCGCCGGTGCCAGCCATCGCTCCTCCAGGTGCACCAGCATCTCGTCGTACGTCCGGTGCCAGGCGTGCAGCATGGCGTCCGCGCCCACCCACACCGGCAGGTCGTCGCTGTAGATCCTCAAAAAGGCATCCCCGAAGCTCGCCAGACGCACGTCGCTGACCACGAAGCCGTCATTCTCGAGTTGCGCCATCGCCTGAGCGGACAGTCTCGTGGGCAAGCTCCGCAGCCGCCTTGGGCCCCAGGATCCCGCGTTGGCCGCCCTGTTGTGGTCATCGACGTCCGCGTCCAGCAGGCGCCAGTGCCTCGCGGACCGCACGTCGAAGGAGACGCGATCCAGGAACTGGCGCCCGGGGCCAGGCGGCGAGAAGGACGCCTCGAAGTCGTCCAGGGAGATGTCGCCCTGGGCCTTGAGGCGCCGCTCCAGCGCCGATTGGAGGCCCAGGGGGTCGCTCCGGCCGTCGCCGCCCGCCATGGGGGGGTGGCCGTCGCGGTGTGTGACTTTGCGCTCGCGGAGCCGGCCAAAAGCGCCCTGGCGGGCGTCAGAGACAAGGTGGGTTGGGCGCGCTGGGGTCGTATGTGTGTTGGGGGCGATGAAACTGCTCACGGAAGCTGGCAAGAAGTGCCCCGCTTGGTGGTGCTGCGGAAGCATGCGGCCTTGCGAACTCCATTCTTGCGCATTCCGCAGGCGAAAGTTTGGTGAACATTTCTTCTTGCGACAGTTCCAAACTACTATTTTTCGCAACAGTGGATTGTGCCTTTTTGCGACTGTGAATTTGACCACTGCACAGCCCGGGAAGGCGGCGGGGCCTTTGGACCGACTCGCCTACCAGCCCCCCGCGCCACCTGCCACCCGCCGCTACCAGCCACCGGCGCTGTTGTTCGCAGCTCGAGGGATCGGTGTTCCGCTTCCTCTAACTTCACGGGTCAACGCTGTGCTTGTCTGGGGACTAGGTGAAGCACAGGGCCGGGAGGCGCCAATTGGCCACTAAGTTGCGCCAAGTGCTGAAATGCCACCAGTGGCAGCCCGCCACAGGTCGTGGCTCGCAGGGTGTGCCCCCACCCGACAGCAAAAACTGGTCGTGTGACCAGTGAATGGCACTGGGCGTGGGCGCCTTGTTGGTCGATGCTTGGACGGCAATGGCGCCTGCAACCAGCGCCTTGGCCTCCCCGTCCAGCATCACGAGCAACAGCCCCGGTCCCAGTTGGCGGCGCCGTCTCCCCACGTGGCGATTTGTGCGCATTTCAGTGGGCTGGCACTGCAAAAACAGAACTTGGGAGGAAACGTGGGGCTCCAACCGCAGCCAATTCGGCGGAATCTTAGTGCCAAAGCGGGCGCCGAACGGCAGGGGCAGCGCCCCTGCCGCAAGGTGGGGACCCTGGGCGTCCCCAAGCGCTCCCGTTTCGCCTTCCGGTCCCTTCTCGGAACAGACGCGCTTTCGGCGCCGTTGTGAGGGAAGGCTCCGTGGATTTCGCTGGGTTGTTGTGGCAAATCTGATGCCAACGTCTCACGCATCAATTATCGGCACTGTCACAAAAAAGAACAATTTCACTATCCCAGAAAACCATAGTAATCGTGAAGTTTGGTGTGCCAATTTTTTTAGAGCGCCACGCCAATCGTGCACACGTTTTGGTGATGGGCTGGACCACTCTATGGAGTGTCAGCTGAATGTCAGCAAACATTTGCTTCATAGAATCCCTCCAATGCCAGCAATCCGATGCAAGGCTATAGCCAAGTTGGCGGTATGCTCCTCCAAATTTCATGATTTAGGAAGGGTGCAGCGACTGCTAATGTTGACAGAATAGTGGCCTCTTTCCCAAGTGCAGTGCAGCCCAGCGTGGTCATGCGACCCATGCCGAGGACTCCAAACATGGAAAATATCTCAGTTAAATTGAATGGATGTCTGGCAGTTGTCGAATCTAGCAAGTGACCCATGTATCCATCATTATCGTTATATTGAGCTTCGCGGACATGTATGCCATATGGCGGCAGTCCAGCAGTGCTCCACGATTGTTGAGAATGTGCCCGTCCATCGTGCCAACACAACAGCATATGATTTGATGAAAGTGATCAGTGAATTAATCGCACCTTCCATGCGCATCGTGCGTAGTAAATTCATGCACCACGATGCGCACGAAGATGCCATGCAGTACGGCCACCAACAACAACTGTCGATTAGCTGACAGGTGGACATTGACACCGACATGTCGACACACCCAACCTGAGGCAATCGCCATATTACTGCCAAACATTGAGACCCAATTTTGTTTCAGTTGCTCTTTGGACAGAAGATACTTGTGCCCCTCACACTGGCCCGAATCGAAGGGTGCTGGTGCCTAGATCTGCGCTGGGGTGCTCGCTGTGTGGATGTTCGCTGCGCAAATCCCAGACAAGGGTGAGTACACTCGGTAGCCAGAGGCTCCTGACCAGAACGTCCGGCGCTCGGGACTCGGGCACAAGGCTGGATGTGAGACAGAGATCGAAGATCACCAAGAGGATCCTTGAACAAATAATGGACTATGCCCATAACAGCCTGTACCCATAGGTCACGCACAGTGTGTGAGTTCCCTTGTCACTTGGCAATCCAAAGACACCGCCAGAGGGGACTGTTAGTTGGGAACTTCGCACTGATCGTAAACCCCCCAGGTCCTCAGCTTGCGAGCAAGGGCTGTCGCAGCAGCATCGGAGCCAACAGAATGCCGCCCCCAGCAATCATCACAATGCTGTGATGGTTAACGAGCAGCAGGTCCTCGGCGAGCTGCGAATCCCGCCGTGAAGCTGGGCCCCACGAAGGCGACGGCAAGGGAGCACTCTGATTGCTGTGTCGAGTAAGGCTCTACACACGCAGTTGTGGACGGATTCCGGCTGAAATGCATGCAGACGATACCTGTCTCCCGTGCGTTCCGAGCATCAGCCTGACGCCCAAGCTACACACACGCGGTCACGGCGCGCGGTGGAAGGGGTCATCCTGCAGGTCTGCAGCAGCATATCAGACGTTCAGGGGCCTTCACACGTTGTCAACGCGCAAGCGCCGGAGGATCTCGGGCGCATGGCCGTTGTGTGTCGAGATCGGGCAAGTTGGGCGCATTTGCGTCCGCAGCCCATGAACATTATGACGAAGTGAACAACAGGCTTGTGAAGACAGCGAAGAGCAGCGTGAGAAGTGTGCGCCAGAGCGACAGCGGAGGGGCTCAGGGCGTCCTCGCATTAGGATGGCGCTCGCGTCGCCTGTGCTCCAGCAGTTCACCCTGAGAAGTGTGGAGAGGGATTATCCCCGGCGATTCACGTGGGTCGGCCATCCGGGCCCCGATCCATGCGGACGTGGATGGCCTTTGCGCTCGTCCTCCAGTGAAAAAGGATGGTCCCCCGTGTGCGACACTTCCCACGAGACCGCAGCGCTCCATTCAAGCGGGCGAAGTTCACACCGCGCCGCTCCAGTCTGCCCCATCAAGAGTCGAGTTTGCAGCACTTTTTCACTGCGGCTGACAGCCAGCCGACAATTCTGCCAAAATGTCACTCTGCCAACCATCACCGACCCCAAGACTGGCCGAAAATAGCAATCAACGAACCAGATAACAAGCCACACCAGGGACCCGCTCGCCCACGAAACCACGGAACAACGCTCGAAGATCCGTTCCGCCCCGGGTACAACAGCCGCACGCACCGTAGTCACGGCTGACCGGTAAGGCATTCTGGGCCGCGGGTACGACTCGGAAGCCGGCGGTACACCGTCGGCCGAGCGCACCTGATCCAAGATGTCGACTTCTTCACCACTTCCTTCCCCCCAGTCCGCCTTGACGTGGGGCCCTCCGGCCCCACCACTGGTCCCATCCGCGCACTTTATGCCAGCCGCACCTGCCTGCTATATGCCAGCCGCACCTGCCTGCTGCGCCAACCAGCACCGCACAGGGCTGGGTGTTCTGGGAGCTGTGCGTATCCCTTTCCAGCGCTCGAGCGCTGCAAGAAGGCGGCAGCAGGGGCCGGCCTTCTAGTTTCAGTCCACAGATGTCCGTGCCGCGCGGGCGCGGGGCCCCAGGCGGACGCACCGATCTCATATAGGGCCGCGGCATGCGATGCGCTTGACCGGCGTGTTTGGGAACGCAGTCCGGTGAAGATGTCGGGGGAGAATCGGGGAGCAGCCGCCAGCAAGCCGGGCAGGAAGAGCAAGGATGGCGGTGACCAGGCCGATGCGTTGTACACCTCAGACGTGTTCCGCATGTACTGTTACAAGGTGGGTGCAGAGAGCCCGCCTTTCCGCGCGGCCCCGCCCGTTGCTGCCTGCGCAGATTGGCTTCCGCTCTCGCCGCGACGCGCCGCGCGGCGACGGGCGGGCGGGCGCGGGACGGGCGTCCAGGGAACGGTGAGCACCGCAGGCGGACATCTGACGCCGATCTTCTCGCCTGCGATCAGGTCCTGCCGTGCACCAAGTCTTACAACCACAACTGGAAGGTGTGCCCGTTCGCGCACGAGGGCGAGAAGGCACGGCGGCGCGACCCGCGCGCCGTGCGCTACGTGGGGATCGAGTGCCCGGACAGCAAATCGGTGCGACTCCGCGCTCAACTGCCTCGTTCCGCCGGCACGCCTGCGGACCGGATCCGCCGCCCAAGCCGGGGATGTCTTTGGGAACGGGGACCGCGGAGGCGCTCTGGCGCCGCCGAGAGGCTCGGAGGGGAAGGGGGGGGCGAACGGCCGAAGCGAGGGTTGTAGAAAAGGGTGGGGGCAGCAGCGACGTCGACAGCACGCAGTCTGACGGGTTCCCGCTGTGGCTGACCGGCGCTAGACCACGTGACCTCACGTCCGTGCGGCCGCAGGGAGTGCCGCGGGGTGCGCGCTGGGGGCAGCTCGTGGCCGTCCCGGGCGCTTGGCCCCTCGCACGGCGCCTCAGAGGGGTCGGCGGGGGGACTTGGGCGTCGGGGGAGACGCTGGGGCCGGGGGGGGCACGGGGCCCGCGCCTTTGTGTGACTGGGATGGAATGTGAACGGTCGGTTTGTTTTGCGGCGTGCGCAGGGGAGGCCGTGTCCGAGGGGCGACGTGTGCCCGTTTGCGCACAACGTTTTCGAGTACTGGCTGCACCCCACGAGGTGCGGCGCCCCCCCCCCCTCCCCCCTTCTTCGGGCCTCACCGCTGGGCCCCTTCAGCCGCGCGTCGAGTTGAATTGGGATCCTGCAACCAGCGCGCGCCGATCGGCGGCGATACGCCGGCGCCCGATCATTGCAGGCCGCGGATCCGCGATGCGGATTGCCGCATCGTGCGCTCAGCGGTCGCCTGGCTCGCAGGTATCGCACGCAAGTGTGCAACGAGCCGGCGACGTGCCGCAGGAAGGTGTGCTTCTTCGCGCACGGGCTGGAGGAGCTCAGGAAGCCGTCCCTGGAGGAGTTCGCGACGGCGCCGGCGCCGGCGTCCGCCAGGGGGTCAGAGGAGCAGGCGGGCGGGCCGCTGATGGTGCGCGCCGCGGGCGCGATGGAGGCCGCTGCCAAGGCGCAGGAGGACCTGGCGCAGCAACAGCAGGCGGGGCTGAGATTGGGCTTGCAGGGGAGAAGCATGATGCCATCGCCATACGTGAGTTGAAGAATTGCGGTCAGGGCGTGTGGGCGGGCGCGCGTCCGCGGGGGAATGCCCAGATTCAGAATGGGGAGGAAATGTGCCATACGATCGGCACCCACATCGCGAGAATGTGTGTGGAAATCCCTTGGATGCTGAGGATTTTATAATATATCGGTAGGAATAGCAGGCCAAACGGAGGCGTTGGGGTTGATGGGAGCAAGACAAAGTCATCGCAGATTGTGGAAGTCTCTTGAAATTCTAATGGTGAACTTGTGGGGAAGAAAAGCGCACGAATCTAATATGAAATGGAATGGCAAGTCCTCCAGAGTCTCGCTGAGGCAGGGCCGCCCTGGAAGGTGCGTGGAGGTTGTTTGTGCAAGATAGATTGTCTGTCACCACCTATGCTGTCCCTGTCCTACAAGACGTTCTGTATTGGGCAGTAATGTATCTTGCGCGCAGCAGAGAATCTTGTCACACTCTTGCTTTCCAGGCATGGGATGTAGAGACAGCAGGACGTGGGGCATGAAGAACAGGGTATGCATGCACCTTTCCGATCAGATCAGGGTCTCAAGCTACAAGAATTATGGGGACTCACTGGTCAATGTCCTGCTACCCTGTCACCCTTCACACACTGTCAAATGATTGTGAAGAATTCCTCGTGGCCAGAGAGGAATCATACCATATAAACTGGCCAACTTCCACACAATGATGGTCAGGGGGAGCAGATGACATAATGCAGCAGGCACCCCTCGTGGTAGCCTATGCTAGATTTAGATCATGAGGCAGCGAAAATTGACTCGAAATTGTCTGAGAGCAGTGAAGCAGAGCATAGCTGCCAACTCTTGACTCTTATGTGCTCATGATCGCAGGAGCAGCAGGATTTTGCTCATAGGCAGGCAGGCCTTCAGGCAGGAGAGTCCTCCGTGGGTGGGGCACCAGACCCCACTGCAGTTGACGAGGCATTGAAAGACCTGGCTGCGTGGTTTAACCAGCAGAACAGCAGCTCAGCAGCTGGCCCCTCCCAGGCACATGAGGGCAGCCAGACAGTGCAGCTGCTCACGATGCTGCAGGAGCTGATCAAGACACAACGGGAGGGCGGACAACCCCCTGGCAGCGCCCGGGCCTCCTCCTTGGACCTGCAGCAGCCGCGGCGGCAGCAGCAAGCCCATTCAAGTCTATACTCCAGGCTGTCTGTGGACAGCATCACCTCTCAGCTGCAGGGCCAGTTGTGCCTTGGCTCACACAGGCCTAGCCCCTCTGTGCAGGCACTGCAGAGAGAGGCTGACCCTGTGCAGTCGGGTGCAATGCGCGTTGCGGTGACATCTGAGGGCCAGGGCCTGCTGTGGGATCCAGGCAGGTCAGACCTCCAGAGGCGTCTGTCTCTGGATAGTCGCCATTGGGGACACCAGTACTGATGTCTCCCACTCTTGGGGAGGTTCTGGCTTTAGCTCTTTTGGTATGCGGGTTGTGACACTGCGGAGCTCCATGATGGGTTGTTGGGATTTGATTGTTATGGATGTGTGGGACTCCTCCTTTGTGCTGGTTGAAGATTGCAATAAGAGTGGGTTTTTTATAAGTTTGAATGGTGTACTTGTGCTAGTTGGCTTGATTTGGCCCACCATACTGTGGAATGGGGACCTGCTTGAATTTTGCCACAAGGAGAAGAAGAAAACATTTCTGAGGTGTGCTGGTGCTTGTGGACGTTTCTCATGGATTGGCAAGGGTGGGTTGAAGGCAGTGGAGGCTAGCTGAATGGAGACACAGACTTGAGGGTGGCCCAGGCACTGAACTGCAAACAATCGCAAGGATACAACAGGGGCAGAAATAGCGGTGGCCACTGCTGCAGGCACAGGCAGTCATAACCCTTATTTCCATGGGCCAGTCTACACAACTGGCCCATTCTCATTGGCATCATCGTGCTTTAGTCGGGCTCTAAGACGCTGGCCATGGTTTCCGTTTGCTGATGAGCTCATGACTGTGATGCAACTTGGGAATTGTGGGTGGGAGCATTTGGCACGCACATTGGGCGCTGCAATTGTGCACCATATTGAAGTGAGGATACTTGATGGGTGGGTGCGGCAGTTTGGCTTAGCCTTGTGGTTGAACTGTCCATTTAGTTTGCTCACTGCTGGCGGGACTTGCTGTGCGGCGTGCGACCCGCTTTGCACCTTATGAACAGACATTGCTTGGGCTGCCCTGTTTGCGGCATTCCCCATTCATTGATATTTATTGTGGCAGTAGATTATTTTGGTAACTCCGTAGGATGCATGAACGGGACCACAAAGGAGGATGTGGGTGGCAAGTGTCATAGCATCGCCACTTTGAAGGAATGGAAGATGGGATTGGAGCACTGAGAGGTGAGCGAGGGTGTGGTTTTAGATGTGGGGTCCATGGAAACTGACGTTAGCATGGAGTGGGGAAATTAGGCATGCTGCGCGCCTTCCTTTTGGCATTGTAACTGAACAGGCTGACAGAGCGGATTGAGAAGGGAAGGCCACGCTTAGCATTTTTGACACCCAGATTCTGGCCGCGCAGCACCCGCTGATGCTGGTGGTAGCTCTACAACGAATGATCGTTCTGCAGGGGAACAGCCTTTGGGCACACGAACGCCGGGTTGTGCTGCACACGAGCAAGCCGGTTGAACTGGTGGGCTGTTGATGGGCTGTGATTCATGGCAACAGGCTCATACAAAATTAGGATAATGTTCCGTGCACTGGCGTACCAGGTGTGCCCATCAGACAACTGGCTGCTTCCAGCAACTGTGTATATTTTGGAAGCGCTTTGGCTGGAGGCACAGCTAGTGCTGGGAAGCGCACAGGTTAATTTGTGCTGGGAAGCGTAGTGCGGCTTCAATGTAGGTTGAGACGCCTGGTTGGATTTCCTGCGGGTCACAGTGGTGGAATAGAGGTGCGGTGAGCATTGTGCTCGCCGCTTAGGAGCATGGACGGTTGTTAGACTTCATTGGCCTGCAGAGGGTGTTCTGGCCAGCAGGTCAAGTTGATCAAGCACCTGCGGCCTCGCCTGATGGCAAGAATGCTCTTGAGGGCCGTTAGAGACTCACTTGTTCATCCCACGTCAGCACCGTGGGGGCACACGATCACGAGATACACACCCCTCGCGGAAGACGTGGGTCGTTTCTTCATGTGAAACACTGAATAAAATTTGCTAGCTTTTGCTGTGAGTCATGTACATTGCAATTGGAGGACAGGAAGCGTAAAAGGCCGTCAGTAGGGGGTGGACGCCGGGCCTGCATGAGCGGCAAGGACAATGGGACTTGGGTGTGTGTGGTGTGCGCACACCGATGCATGTTGGGTGCTACGTGCTGGCTTGGCCAGCACTGCCTCGCTGAGAATAATCGCATGAACAGTTGTTGGTCGTGCGAAGGGAGCACGTGGCGCTCTGGATGTCGCTGCATGGTTGTTTGTGGCTCGAGCGGCCTACTCTCTCGGTTTAATAACTGAACTGCAGCCAGGAAAGCCCTCTCTGAATGCGCTTGTCCGGAGTGTACGAAGAACACCATTTGCTGCAAGTGGTACTGTTGGTCTGGCGCTGAAACGACACAGCCCGCGGCACATGCTTGGCACTGTGACTGGCAAAGCCAGCCATTACACGCAGTTGGTTCCACGCTTAAGCTGTTCTTAATCGCTCGAATGCCGTGCATCTGTGGTGCAGGCCGTGACAGATATGAGCAATATCGCGTTGGCAACACTTGCTTTGGATGTCATTTCCGATTTTGAGATGACAATAGTTAAAACAGAAATGGTGCGCGCTGTTTCAATGAAATGTAAATGAAGCGGCCATTTCTGATGGCATAATTTTCCCAGCGTTTTGTTGAAGTGCTGTCGAAACGCCAGGATGGCGACAAGGCAATGCCCCCGTGCCTGTCACCCAGAATCCAAGTCGAGTCAATGAGCCTGGGTGGGTCTGGCGGATGCTCGTGAAGATGGCCCATTTCACAGGGCTTTTGTCTGTGTTCGTGCAACCGTGTGGTGCTGGTGAATATTTCGCATTGGCAATGTACCAGGTGTCAGTACACAAGTCGCGTGGTGGAGTTGTGTTTTCCTGGCCACTGTTCACCTGCGGAATTCTGTTGAAGCGTCAGTGGTTCACGGCAGCGCGGCCCATCTGCAGGTGGCTTGAGCGTTTGGGCTTCTCTCAATTAATCAACCAACCAATGCATTGATCAGCTATTTTGAGGGGCCAGCAAATGCGGCGCAATATATATGGTGGCGGTATAAGTTCTTGCAAAATTAGCGCGTTTGCTGATGTTTCACAAAGAATAGACATTGAGGACCCGGGCTCCTCCAGTGTGACGTGCCAGGGCATACAAGGACGCTACATAGAAGAACAAAAATCACTCCGCACAGCGGCTTCGATTCGCGATCGCCGACAATGTTACATGCTGACGGGAACACATACGTCAACCATTGTCGGGCCGGGAACCAGCGTTTCTTGTGTTCAGCAGTAGCTGCACTGAATAGACTGGAATGGTGGTGTACTGTGGCCTCTGCAAAGTTCATGCGCGCCCATGAGCTTTGCAGAGGCCATAGTACACCACCATTCCAGAGCGCGCTCGGCTTGGGTGTTGTGCCTTTGTGGAGAGTCGTGTTGCCACATTGCAGCACCGCCCAACGGATGGATCTGCAGGAGCAGACCTGGACAGATCTGAGTGGGCACAGATAGACAGATGTACAAATGATATACAGACAAACCTAACAGTATTTACAGACAAATAAACAGATTTGTAAAGCAACAGCAGTAAATAGACAGATCTGTAATGGAGCACAGCGCTCCATTCGCAGCGCTCCGGCTAAAGGGAGATTCGTTCACCACAGGCTCTGATGGCAACTGGGGGAATGGGGTGGGGGTGGGCGTGGGGTTAGCCAGTGGGGCTGGCCTGTGGGCAATCTCTGCTGATTGAATTACGGCCATGGGCTCCACAAGCAGGGAAAAGGCTTGATGGCTTGGGCCATGCCCATAGGTGTGCACAGTGTCGGCTAATGGCGCATATGTGTGATTAGTCTAATCCAATATAATACCACTAAGAACGCTGGGCTGCACGGGCGACTGGAGATGCATGGGCTGCAAGAACGGGAGCTGCCCAGGCTGCTAATGTATGGGATGGGCTGATGGGTGTCATGACGGCCTCTGCGTTTGGCAATTCTGGGGCTCAACGGAAAGCTACGAGAACACCCAGGACGCGAGTTAAGCGCATCTGGAATTTCCGCATTTTGCACAGACAGCCTGAGGGCGCCAACGCCTTCATGTGACATCAGAAGCACGCAGCAAGGAGACAGCCGGATTGAAATGCAAAACTAAATCGAATGAGGTGAGTTTCTGGCCGCATAGAAGAATTTCAACAAATCTATATAGGGAAAATGACAAACGTGGGTCCGCTGTGAGATATCTTGACAAAAAGGGGTCCTCTGTGACAAAGGGGGTCCTCTGTGGGGGTGCATTTGACAAAAGGGGGTCTTCTGACCGCCCCCTGTATATTAAGTGCGTTGCCAGACCGGCACCAGACTGGCGCCGGTCGACAAGCCGGTCCTATTAGGGGCGACCCCACAGAGGACCCCCTTTTGTCAAATGCACCTTGCACAGGACCCCTTTTTGTCCATTTTCCTCCTGCGCATGTTGTAGTGGTTTGTGGGGACTTCGCGATGCCATTTAAATGACTTTTGCATCCCAATTAATTGCAATTGGTCTCCATAAAAATACACGAATCATTATGAGCAATGACATGATTGTGTCAGTATGGCATGGTTTCCTAGTCTCAAGGGTCATTTTCCAACTGGATGTTGCCAATGACTTCAATTTACAGAAGCGCACTTATAAATCAAAGTGCTACAACTGTCTCGCATCTGCCAAAATCTGCCAAAGAAATCTCGCAAAAAAAATGTAACGTTCAGGCCAGAAATCATGCCAGAATCACCCCAGAACATTCTTCCCCAATAACTCTGTACTTCACTCCGTACATGTTCCGGTAACGGACACCCACCCCTTCTTGGCTTTTCAACTGGCGCTGCAAGGCCTTCCCTGGAATATCTCTGTTGGCATGCACTGCAGATCTTGCACTTTGCGTCACTGATAGTTGCTGATTTGTTGGGTTTGCTGCACCAGTGCATTCAGTGTGCTCTATGTGCATCTCATCTTTAGCGATGCACCATTGTTGGTTCCTTCCACTGCCATGAATTGCTGCTCAGCTTCACTCTGAACTTGCACCTGCTACCATGCTTCAGAGCACTCTCGCATCGAAGCACCACAGAGCTTCCCCTTTGTGCTAGTCTTATCAATGAGCACCCTCCGATCTTGAACCAAAGGAAAGCATTGGATGGCCTGCACATCATCAGACCTGGATTCCCAAGTATTTGTGGAACCGAACTGCGGAAATACATTGGAATTAGGCTCATCACTGAGTTGTGGCATGCCAACGGCATCCCACTGTCAATGGCAAGCCTGCGGTGGGTAAGGCCTTGTGGAGACTCTCCAGGAGGACTCTCCTCTGAGGACGATGCAGCAAAATCTCTTTGGCTTTGGCTTGCCATTGCCTATATGGTTGCAGAGGTGCTGATCAGAGGGGTTGTATCGGTGTTGAGTTATACTTCACAAAGTAAGCGTAGGATTGTGCAAGTGAACATCACTACGTCTAAAAGGTGTGTAGTCCTATAGGTGAAGACTGATGCCTTGCAACAGGGTAAATATTGGGTTGTGCAACTGAAAATCAGTGCCATAGAAAGCGAATGTGTAGATGAACATTTATGCCGCATAAAAGAGCAGTATCTACCTAGAACTATGGTTGCAACATTTTTGATCATGTTCCCATCGTTGCAAACACTTTTGCCTTCAAGGGAAGACAATAGGAACCTTTAACGCCGAACGTTCTAGATAGCGAGGAATCCAACAGCTCGGATATGTAATAGGGATGGTACCCGGGTACAGGAAACCCGGGTACCCGGGGCGGGTATTGTTTTTTCCAGTACCCGCATACCCGGGTGCCCGCCAACCCTTGTACCTGGGTAGGCGGGTACGGGTACGTACCCGGGTACAGGCGGGTACTGGCGGGTACCCGGATTACCCGGGTACTGCCAATACCCGGGTCTGGGCACGGACCCGGGTACAGCACGTTTGACCAGCGGTCGCCCGGTGCATAGCTCCGCACCGCGCTAGCTTCCGAAGGTCGCCCCCGTGCACACTGTGTGTGGCTGCGTCGCGATCGTGCACGGCGCCGATGCTCTCCACACACTCTTTTTTGGGCCGCACGTTTGGAGATCTGGGGGTGCCGGCGAGCCAGAATCGGGGAAACTGACCGGTTGGAACATCGACAAGGTGCTGCTTGGTCGATCCCGTGGCGCCAGCGAGCCAGAATCGGGGAATCTGACGGGTTGGAACATCTCTACACACCTGCGGCAACCAGCGGTCTGCAGAAAATGCAGCTGGGCTCCGACGGGTTGGTCCCTAGGATACCGGTTGTGTTGCAGCCCTGGCGCCAGAGCTGCCCTTTGGGGTTTGCAGGTCGTCCGTTCCACTGCGAAACGGCTGGTGAACGCAGGACATGCCCAGCAATTTGAACTAGATGGATCGGCGATTGCTTTTGGGCGTTGTTGTCGTTGATGTCTGACAGCCGTATAGTTGCGTTCTCGCTATTGTGGTTGTCGTTCTTTCCGGATCGTCAGCGCGATCGTTGACCAAAGGGCGTCCAGCCCTTTCTGGATTGTGCCAGAAGAACGCACGGTTCGTGGAAGACAGCGTCAGGCGAGGGGCGCCGTCGTCGTCCCGGACTCCGTTAGACAGCAGCCGGCCAAGCGCGGCGGAGCGCGGCCAGCCAGCGCTGCGTCGGCACAGGGGAGCATCTTTCCGTACCCCGGTACCTACCCGGACCCGGGTACTGGTTGTACCCGGGTACCCAGTTATTCACGGGTACCCGGGTATTGGGTGTACCCGGGTTACCCGGGTACACCGGGGTACCCGTTTTCCGAAAACTCCGGGTACCCGGGTCTGGTTTTGCTAGCCGGGGTACCATCCCTAATATGTAATGCTAGGATTCTCATACCTTGGGTTCTGAATCCCACACCGTAGATACCTCCTCACAGTTGTCACTGGCCCTCAATAGTGTTGGATGAATTCAATCAGTTGTCTAATACCCTATTAAAAACACACAACATTCACCATAGGGCCTTGAGCATATTAGTAACCCTTACCCAAAGATCCTACAAAATTGTACAACACAACTCAGCATTCATAGTTTTCCCATAGTGATAGTATTGTCAGCCAACATCAGCAAGGATGCCACAAATATTCTCACAGACCGTCAGCAACCATGCCTGGATCCACCATAACCGCCCCACACAACTTGGTTCACACTCACAACCATGCGGTTTGCCACAGTTTTTTGGCCTCTGGAAGTGCTTTGTGGATTGCCACCGAACCAAGAGCATATAAAATGAAGGCAGTCAGCTGAAATTTAACACATAATTGGATATTGAAATTTCACCCAATTGAGGAATTAAGAACCAAACCTAGCAGAAGGTATTAGAAATGGTCCGTGAAGATGAGCTCAGGGATGACATTTGATAATGCAATCTCTTTCAGAGCCTGAACTGGAGAAGAAGCGCTATCATCATGATTTTAATCATAATTGTGGTTATCAAATACAATTAACATCTTTTAAAATCTCAGAAAACACACTTATGGCTGTCGACATGCACCCAAGCCATCTGCCTTTCAAAGCTATATTCGTATATGGAACATGCCCAACACAACCATACTATCTAATAAGTGTACATCAATCCAAGTACTAGTGCAAAAGGTGGGCATATGACATGGTAGCCACCCGGTCGAAAATCCATGAAGCGCCAAGACTTTGCCTATCCCACCTTCCGGCTCGATTGGATTTTGTGTTGAAGGAGACGAATTTGGGGTTATGCAACTCCCTCGCGAACACGTCGTCAGCTATTCTGCCATGGGAAATCCGGCTCAAACTGGCCTCCAGGCCTTTCACCTCCGGGCTAATGCAAAAATCCGGGCCTTGAATGAGAGACGCGCAGGAAACCGCTTCGATTTTCACAGAATCGGTTGGGCGCGCTCTCCTGAAATTCGACCATAGGAGACCTCACACTCTTGGCTGTGATGCTGATCTGGTCGGACTGTACGGCACGGCCTATGCGCACAAGTCACACAGGAGGAGAACATAATAAAGTGTTTACAACTTCACGGACCATGGTCCATACTGTCCAGCTCCTCAGGCATAGGTCACAGCAGCATGCGGCCTCCACACAGCACGGCAACCACCCACAAACAATTTGGCCCTATAAGAAAGGAAGCAGAATCGGATCTTGTACAATTTCTGTTAGGTCACATTCAAGCATGGCAGTTCACATCATTCTCACTCTCCCTGGTCATGGGAGGAGGTGGTATTTCCTTGTCTTCTCTCAAAATCACTAAGTCGTCAAAGTCGTCATGGTGTTGGCCCATTTAAACAATCTCCCTTGCTTTGCCTTCACAGTCAGTATAGCAGTTTGCCAAGTTGTCAGAGTCGTCAAGTGTATTTTGGCGGGGATTGTGGTCCTCCAGCTCTTTGATGATGTCTGTTTGGAATAATTGTTGGCCACAGTTGTTGTTTCTCCCTTCAGTCCTCTCTCCAGCTCCTTTTGGGTACCATTCTTTGCTTCCCGTATCATACAATTGGGGTGGATTGACGTCCTAGTCATCAGGTGTCCATCCCCGCAATTCGTTCATCATTGTGGGCTCACACGGCTCATCATAATCTTCCCCTTCCATATAGTTTGAGTATTCTAGGCTTACAGCGGGTTTGTAGTTAGTACGAAGAGTTGCCAGGATCGTCAAGGGCATCCTGGCAGGGAGCATAGTTTTCCGGTTTCTCAATGTTATTCATTTGGGGTGGTTGATATCCGCAGAGGTCGTTTCCTCCTTCATTATTTCCTGGTAACTCGAGTTGTTACGCTTTTGTCCTTAGTGGGTTGGGATACCAGTACTTTAGGCTTTCCGTAGAAAAAACCCTGGTGGAACAATCTGCCTTAGGCAGGGTTCGAACTCACGGCAAGGTGGACCGGTTTCGGCGTTCGCCACAACGCCTCATCAGCACCCTTGTACTGGAGTTCTCCCATAGGTATTTATAACCTTTTGCCATTTTTGGCTATCACCACTAGGCCTCACGGCCTGGACCGTCACACGAGTGGCCTATTTTTGCAGTCGGCTCTCTTAGTTCCTTGTAGCGTCCTCGGCCAATACCCTGGCTGGTATGTGGCTTGCATGGAACCTTCCGTTGTGGTGTTTGGTATAGTGTTGTTGCTATCACCAGCCATATGATGTCTTGGCCTATGGTCATCTTGTGGGTGGCCCAGTCGATCTCAGGCTCCACCTCTTCCAGCCGCGGTAGCCCCAAAATCAAGTCAAAGGTCCCCAGCAGTATTTCTACCACAAACGCTACTACAGGAAAAATATGTATAAGTTATTTTTATCTTTGTATGCCCATCTCCCATAAATGCACTTTTTATACCACTTTCTTATTTGCTATACCTATATTGTGTCTCTGAACCTCTATTGCATTGGCGTTTTGGGTGCCCATGTAATATTGTGGGGAATGTTTGCTATACCTATACAACTTTTTGAAAGCCTTATACCTATTTTTCCTGTAACGTGTTTCACAGCTATGGATATTACGCAACTTCCCATAACAAGCCTCAGCCTGTGACGTCTCACAGCATCCTCAACCTTGCTTTTGTCCACTAGCGTGACATCAAGGTCATTGGTCATCACGCGGCACCTTCGTTTGCATTCTTCCGGTAGTATCCCCTTCGCCACAAAGTTGCCTGTAGCTCTAGAATCCACTAGAACTCGGATGGTTTGGCCTTCTAGTTTCCCAAAGTAGGTGGGTAGCTTCTTGGTGCCCAAGCATACCTCCCATGTGTTGCTGTAGTATGTTTTAGACTCGTTTCTTGGTCGGTCTTAGTGGCTATCAATGTTAGTCATGCTATGACATCTCACGTCTCGGCTGGCTGTGGTGCATTCTCCTGGCCTTGGTTTCGTTGCACATGCCTTTGCAAAATGCCCATATCCCTTGCACCGATGGCACTGTACTATGGTGGGCCTTGCTCCTTGTACTACAACCTACTAGGTTGTCCACCTCCATTGGTGTTGGCCCGACACATGGCACCAGTCGGGGTATGTTCCATACGGGTGGTATTGTCAGCTGGTGTCTTGACACTTCGTTCACTCTGAATAGGATGTTGTCTGCCTTTAACATGTGAGTCATGGCTTGTTGGAGATTTTGGGGATTGGCTCTTTCCATGTCGAGTCTCACTTCCAGTTTCAATCTTTGCTTATATCTATCCAGGCACTCATTGTTGTTGATTCCTTTGATGCACATCTTCAGGTCTATGAACTTTGTTATATAATCCTCGACGCTTGCACGCTGGCTCAGTCTTGAAAACTCATCTCTAGCTTCCTGTCGGTCGTTGGCTGCTCCAAATTCGCCCTCCATGATGTATATGAAGTCTCTCGACGTTTGGAGAGCCCCCTCTTTGCGCGACTCCACCAAGTTCTGCTGATAGCGAACGAATCGCGCCTAGCGGGATTCGACCCCGCGTCCCTTGAACAAGGGAAGAGCGAATCACCCACTAATACAAAGCCTTCATGCAATGTATAGTGGTGAGCACCCTATTTAAACCCTTGTAGTGACTTGGCCGCTCTCCCATTGTCTCTCCTCGCCGTATCATCTCTACCAACCCCGGCGAGTGGCGTCCTCGTCACTCCGAATTCTCTCCCCGCCTCAAGCCCTACTTTAGCCCTTCACTTTGGCCGGCTTGACTAAGCCCATGACTCATCCTTTTATGGCGCCTTGATCCCGGCGGATGTCCCTCGGCCCTCACTCTCTTTTGGGGCGCTCGAACTCCGACCCACAGCGATCCGGCCCATTATCTCGATGAATCACCTCCGGGGACGGGTTTGGCTCCGAAACCATTGATAGCGAACGAATCGCGCCTAGCGGGATTCGACCCCGCGTCCCTTGAACAAGGGAAGAGCGAATCACCCACTATGATACAGTGTATAGATTAGATGACTTTTGATGATAGATGACTTTTGATGATATTTGATTGTGTTGTGGACCTTCTGAGTGGTCAAAGATGATGAATGTGTGGTTGTATGGACAATGGAACGATTCAATTGATTGTTGTATCATGTACTTAATGTAAGACCACTCGGGAGTATTGTTCTCCCATTCTCATTCCCTGTCCGCGCATGAGGGGCCTTCGGCCCCGTATCATTTGGTTTCGGAGCAAGGACCGCTCCGACGGCGGGGAGAGGAGTGCAACCCCGAGGGATGGCAGCGCAACGGCACTCCCAGGTCGACGGGAAGCCGGTGGAGGAATGCCGGCTTGATTCGGTGGAGAACCGGTTCTGATCCAGCCCGACAAAGGAGAATGGAAACGGCGGAGGTGTGAGGACGATGGCATATGGCACAGAAGACGAGCAGCCAAAAAGATTGGTGCTGCGGAAGGCAAGGAGGACTGTCAACAAGGCTGCGTGGCAAACGGCCCGAATTGCCGCTGCTGAAGAGGCACAAACGACCAGACAGCACAAGGATGCTACACTCCGTGGAGTGAGCGAGGCATCCGAGCAACAGCACGGTGCTGCGGCAAAACGAGTGATGCTGTCTGAGCTGCAAGGAGCCGGGGACGTTCCGCGGGAACTTCTGCATTGGCGTGGCGCGGAATTGTGGTCCACGGTTCGGAGAGCTGGGAGTGTGATGCCGGCGATGCAAGTGTGGGGCCACAGGGAACCTGGCAAACAAGTTGTGCTGGCTGTGCTGTGGTGTTTGGAGGACGAGAGCTTGGTGTTGGAAGGTCTCAGAGAACAGAACGATTCGTCTGGAGATGCAGCTGTGCGGATGCAAGGCGAGAGCAATCCCAAAACTGGGCATGGAACGCGGAGAGAGGCACCAAGTGAGTTGCGGCACTGCCTTGCAAGCATGCCGTTTTGCCAAGACTTGGATGGGCACATTCGTGCGGCCTGAACGCCTAGAACGGGCCGCAGGGAAAGGCCCGTCGAGTTGGTGGCGGGGGATGCGCCATCCGGCGGGTTGCCTGCGGCCGGAATGCTCGCGGAGTGGCCGGTCTCCAAGGTGGCCGGCATGGCGACATGCTTTTCAAGGAGGCCGCCCGGATTGTTGGAGATGGGCGCAATTGCAAGGCTAAGGCGCCCAGGGAGAGGCGCCAAGGACGGCCCATCGCGGCGGCAATGGGGGGAGCGCCCATTCGAGGCATGCTTGCGGCCGGCGGGAGGCGGATCCCGTCCAGTTGGATGCGACCCGCGGCATGGACGCCGAATTGCTGTGCGGATCGGCGATGGCGAGCTTGCCCACACCGGTGAGAGGCGGCGCGCCTAGCAAACGAGAAGAAAGGGGTGCCGCACCGGCGAGCGGCCTGCGCGGTCCGTGCCGCGGAAGCCGGGCCATGGAGGCCGGTTCAAGGCACCATTCCGCGGGCCCCGGCGATGCATCGACGCCGCGGGATTGCGCGGCGAATCCAACGCGACGGGCGGATCCGGGCCGGCGAGTAGGGCGCCCTTGGCCCGCGTTTGCTCGAGAGTGAGACGCCACGGCGCGCGAGGGAGCGCCGAGGTCGGTGGAGGCGCGGAGAGTGACCCCCGGCAAGCTGGAGCTGCCGGGAGGGGGACGGAGCTGAGGGAAGCTGGGTGAGTCAACCTGACCGCCCGGTCATGTGACAATCCCGACAGCAGGAGGCCCCAGTACATTGAGCGAACCGGGAGAGGTGAACAGCTCCCTGGCCAGGAGCTGCAATCCAACGGACAGAGCCTGTGCCCCAGAGGGGTGCTATTGGAGGCCAACCCGGGGTGCTTATGTACTGGCCCCTAAGAAGGAAAAAGGGAGACCCTAAAGAGGAGAAAAAGGAAGACAAAGGAGGATAGGTTAAATTCCTTCATTGTTTCCAATTCTGTCGCCGACCTCTAAAGAGTGGCTCAAGGGTACATAAAAAAAACCCTAGCCAGTGGACAGCGATTCTACACTCTCAGGAGCAATAGTGGAGTGTCTCTACAGGCGAGGTCGTCGGTAGCCTTAGGGCACCGGGGACCGGTGGAGCGACCTTCAGGCACCGACCAAGATCAAGACCAGAGCCATTGAATTAACCCTTCCAGAAGCGTTAACAAATAAAGGTGCAAGTTTCTCTAGATTATGGGGAATAGAAAAATGTGCCAGAAATCGTTCTCAAGCCTGCTGTACTAATCTTCATTGTGGGGAATAGGTTTCTTGAAAGACTGTGTTGTGGTCTTAAAATCCTGTGGATCAGTGTAAGTTGGAGTTGGAAGAATAAAACCCGGGAAACCATTAGGGGAACCGTGGCCATGGTGGTAGTGCAAAGAGGTTGTGCAGGGAGCAGGGCTGAGGGATTCGCCCTAATGTCATTCAGTGTTGTACTATCCCCAGATAGGCCGTTGGATGCAGAAGATCCTTGGGAGAGGTGGGACACGCTCGGTGGTGTTGTGATGGTGGGTTTGCATGTTGATTTATGAATCCAGAGGTCTCTCACCTAGGTAGTTCGCAGAGTACTCACACTGCAGAGCGTGATGGAGATGGTGGTGCTCAATGAGGTGCTGTTCTGATCATGAATACTGATTGTGCCCTTATCAGTATGCTGTGTACATAGGGCAGCAGCCAACATGATCAGTTGTGATGGTGATTATTATTATTATTCTTTTTGTGGTAGTCATGATTGAGGACATACCAGTAGATAGTTGTTAACAGCACGCAGTTGTGGAGTACGTTGATAGTGGAGACTGCACTGAGGCATTTCTGAGATCAGAGCTTGCAGATGTAGAAGTATCTGATGGAGAGTCATGGAATGGTGGCAACTGCCAACGGTTGATGCTAGGAGGATTCAGCACACTGTTGAGGCCTTTTAAGGTGGTTGAGTTTATTCTCCAGTTGCCTTAGAGCCATTGTATTGGCATGTCCATCATACTTTTGCTGCTGGTAGCCTGGTGAAGTTGCGTGCAGTGAATGGTGGGCCCATTGTGTCTTCAACCCCAACCACAAGAGAGTTAATGGTCAGGTAGTGCACGGTGGCTTAAGTGGGAACATAGTTGCATGAAGCCACCAGGATGATAGAGGCCATTTTTTGAATGACTATCTAGATCTTTGAGGAAATTACATTCTGGGTCATTCGACAAGACATTATACATTGGATCGGACTAACTGGGAGTCAGAAGTGATGGATTGGGTGGCGGACTGGAGAACAGTCACTGATAGCAAGTTTCCATTTTAGATTGAGTTGTGGTATGGGACACAATAGACTTGATCTTTGTGAGAATTTTGTTTGGTACCCCGTATCTTCTGTCCGGCCGGTCTTCTAGCATGGTGTGTCTCCGTGGCCGAGGACGTCCACACTTTATGGGGGGGGGAGAAATGATACAGTGTATAGATTAGATGACTTTTGATGATAGATGACTTTTGATGATATTTGATTGTGTTGTGGACCTTCTGAGTGGTCAAAGATGATGAATGTGTGGTTGTATGGACAATGGAACGATTCAATTGATTGTTGTATCATGTACTTAATGTAAGACCACTCGGGAGCATTGTTCTCCCATTCTCATTCCCTGTCCGCGCATGAGGGGCCTTCGGCCCCGTATCATCTGCCACCAGAGGGCGGCTGACCCTAGGAGCAACCCAGCAACGAACTCTACATTGTACACCTCGTTATGTACGTTCATTAGGCGTAGGCATTGTTTGACCTGGAACGCCCATTGCATGAATGCTCCTTGACGCGCTCCCTCATATGTTGGTGGCTTCAGTGGTTTGAGGGTGGGTAGGTTGGGTCCTTCCCCAGCATTGCATATCCCAACTCCATTCAGCACTACAACCGCGGCTATGGCTTTCTCAAGCTATCTCTGCATGCAATGTTGAGCTTTATTTTGTTGTGTCTCGAAGTGTCTCACTAGTTGGTTCCACCGGTTTCCCAACGCCTGCTCAATGGCCGCTTGTAGCTGATCCCGCGAAGCTCCAGCTTGGTTGGGTGACGGGCTCCGTACACTTCCAGCCTGGCTTATGTTGTTTGGTTCCTTATTGCCTCTTCCTTAGGAATATCTTTTGGTGGATGTCTTCTCAACGTCCTTGTTCCTCTAATATCCCTGACGTCCAGTCCTTCTTCTGCCTGGCCCTCGGAGCTGGCCACATGGCTGATGTCTTCCTGATGTCTAGCTCTTCAACAACCTCAGGGCAGCTTCCCTTCCGGTGTTCTCTGACACCCGGTAGTTTCTTGCCTCAATTTTGCCCTCGGAGTAGGCCACGCAGCTCACTAGAAGTGGCCACCCGGATCCGTTAATAGCGGACAGAGGTTGATTTCCGTTAATTTTCTGTTAATTAACGGAAAATAACGAAAAAAGACAAAAATTAAACAAAAATTAGCGGATTTTTGGATTTTTTGGGGATTTTTGGGTTTTAGTCATACTTATAGTTTATGGAATTCGCTATTAGAGAGTATGTTTGTATTTTATTTCAACCTATGCATACTAGATTTTCAACTAGCCGCAATTGTTGTGATTTTTTGGGGTTTTTTTCGATTTTTTTGGATTTTTTTCGTTTTTTCTGAATTTTTCTCCCTTTTTCTTTAACGAAATTTAACGGACAGCTGATAAAAATTAACGAACCGGATTTAACAGACCGGATGGCACCTTTGAGTGGCCACCTCTACAGCTCACGTCCTTTGATGCTCTGCAGTTCTCGCCCTCAGACCGGCCACGTTGCTGATGCTCTCTCTGGCATCCAGCGGTTCTCCAACTCTACTCTTCGGAGCTCCAAACGTGGCTGACGTCTTCGTGACGTCCTGCTGCTTGATTCATGGGTTGCACCCTCCCGCCCTGTTCCTTGGGGAACTGCCGCCTCCCGGTTATGGGTCAGGTCTCCTCGAAATGCTGCCTCGTCGTCGGCAGCATCGTTGGCTCCGAAACCAGTTGCAAGGGGGCGGAGTCTCTTTTTGGCCGGACGGGAAATGGCCCGTTCTCTCCGTTCGAGTCGGGGACTGGTCATGTTGGAACTGAGCAACAACTTTGATTATAAACTAATCCAAAGTGTTTATATTTATACCTGCTCCCAAGGGATCCCAAGCTTGGTTCATGCCAGAAATAGGGTGAGTCACCCTAATCTGGCATACCCACCACGGTTCAATTCAAACTTGCCCGTCCCTTGTTCTTCCGTCCCACCGGCCCGTTGGTCCTGAGACCCGTCCTTACCGTGGTGACCAACACAGTGCTTCCCCTTTGGTATTCTCCCCTTTATCCATGATATTAGAAAAACACCTAAGTTGTCGCTTCTAATTGGTACTACTCTTTCTCAAATACTGGCTCTGGTTTCCCTAATATACATTGCTTCGTGAAGGCCCTTATTATACAATGCATTGTGCCTTTTCCCCAAGTGAGTGTTCCTATTGCACAATGTTCCCGACCAGCTTATAATATACAATATAGTGTAAGTCCCCCTTACACATCGCCTATTGTAGGTTTTGTGCGTTTGCTCTTTTGATGTCCAATCTAACTGCCATTTTCAAACATCGTTTGTATTTGTCCAAGCACACGTTGACACTTATCCCCTTTATACGGGTCTTGAGGTCTATAAACCTTCCCAGATAGTCTTTTGCACTTGTGAATTGGCTTAGCCTTGCTAGCTTGTCTCGGGCCTTCTGTCGGTCATTGCTTGCTTCAAATTGGCCCTCTGTGATGGTTACAAACTCCGCCCAGATCTGGACACCTTCCCCATGTGTCTCAATTAGGTTTTGCCACCAAAGCATGGCCGACCCCCAAAGGAGACTGGCTGCAAACTCAATGTAGTATGCATCATCTTGTACATTTAGTAGGTAGAGGTATTGTCAGACTTGGAACGCCCATTGTGTGAAGTTTCCCTATCATGCTTCCTTGTATGTTGGTGGCTTAGGCGGTTTGGCAAACTCCCAATCCTGCTCGTCTGGTAAGTGGTCAAGTCTGGGCCTCAGTCACATTGGCACTGGCAGCAACCGTTTTGTCTAGCTATGGATGCATTTGTTGGCCTCATTCTATTGAGTCTCTATGTGTCATGCCAATTGGTTCCACTGCTCCCCCAGCACCTATTTGATAGCCGCCTGTAGGTGGTCTAGTGAGGTTCTGGTTGGTGTCGGTGATTGACTCTGGGCGCTGCCGGGCTGACTCATTGTGTACTTTGGGTTTTGTGTAGCTTCTACCTTCTCCTTTTAAAGTAATTGGTCACTAACGCTTTCTGACATCTTTGGTTCTCCTTTCCTGGGACTGCCCTCAGTGTTGGTCACTTGCATGCCACCTTTAAACGTCTGGCCTTCTCACCCTTGGGACATTTGTTTATTCTAATGTTTTAGATGTTCTAGCTATGTCGCCCTTGGGGTAGGCCACACAATTATTATCCTTGGGACACTCATCTCTCAATGCCCTTAGGGCAGCCTCTCATCTAACGCTCTCCGGCGCTCAAGACTTTTCCAATCTTGCCCTCGGGGGCTCCACTTGCAGCTGATGATTTCGTAACATCCCGCTGCACCACCCTTGCTGTGTATTTCTCGGTTCCCATCCTCCTCAGCGCCCAACCGCCTCTGGCCATGGGTCAGGCTCACTCGAAGTGTCGATTCACTGTCGGCGGCGTTGTTGGCTCCGCAACTAGTTGTAAGGGGCTCACAACCCCTTATGACCAACTGGGGTTCGGCCCGCGGGTTTTGTTCAACTCAGGAGTCAGTCAGATGTATGCGTGGTATGAGAAGATTGAGGTAAATCGGTGTTTGAGCGGAAATTTTGTATCACAACTTTGGGAGATGGGCAACTATATTTATAGCGCCCATTGGTGGTAATTCGGCAGCCCAACGGGCGCTACCAAAAATGCATTCGAATTTGATTGTTTGGTTTATGTCATGTTCACTCGTTTAGCTCCCGTTCCTAAGATGATTCACATTTGGGTCACCCAACGCTTTGTCTGATCCATTGGCCCCTAAGTCATACTACTTCCCAATTCATGGCTCTTGTTTATACACGTGCTACCATGTTCAACAACACGGCAACTTCTATTAACCTCTTCTCTCCTCTATGTTGTATATTATTTCTATTGTACTCTATGGGGGTCCTCTTCCTCCTATATTTCTCTATTGTACAAGGCTTGCTTGTAGACCGGCAGACCCTCCCATATCAATGGCTCTAACGTACAATGTACTTAGTGTGTAATCCCTCATAGGTGTTGTGGAGCTACTTGGGGGCAGTCAGTAAATGATGTTTTCTGCAGCTGTATTACATAATCTCGCTGAGTCATCCTTCTCTATGGTTTAATTATGATTTCCTGGTTCCAACGCTTCGTTCAGCACTCAGTTCTATGGATTATTGAGGAAGATACGGCCTCGTGAAGACGCAGTACTTAGAGGCCTGGTGTTGGGCGGGAATGGTTGGAATTAGAGCTAGATTAGGTTGATTATAGGTGACCGGGGGCGCTGGTACACGGTCCGTACATTACACTGTGCTGTCATGTCTGATGTGACGTGGTGGACCCGCAACCGGGCACCGCGCAGGTACATTGGATGCGCGCCGCGCGCGTCAGACTGTAATCGCAATTCGGGCCCCCTCTCTGCCCCGCCGCGAGGCAACGAACCGCCGACTGCCGCCGCGAATCCACCGCCTGCACATGGCAGGCTTCGGGGAAGGTCCCCGAGCGTCCAAGGGCCCACCGCGCTACCGAATAACCGAGCACCCCGACAACGCCCGCCGGAATCCGGCGGAGAGGCGCAGCATCGAGGCCGCGCCATTGGGTGCGGCGACCACCCCCAGAACTCCAGAAACCAGCGGCCGCCCGCGGGCCACAACAAGTGGTTTCGGAGCGGAGCCGAAGCCGGGAGCCGAGCGGGACGCGGCGGCAAGATTGAGCCAAGAGGCGCGGTGCCATTCGCCGCGGAATCGCCGCGCCAGAGCCACCCCATCCAACCGCGGCCGCGGAGGCGATCAGCCCGATCCGGGGGCTGAATCGCTGGGGAGATCCGCAGCCATCGAGCCCGCGCCCCGATTGGAAATTCTGCGGGGCCATCCGACCGGTGCGCGGAGAGAGCCGGCGAGAGCCGTCCAAGGGGGTGACAAGCAGGTGGCCAGCACCCGGAGGAGCAGCGCCAGGCGCTCAACGCGCAGCCGAACACGCGAGGTCCAGTCAGCCCAAGCCCACAGTACTTTAAGGTGCCAGAGCACCAGTACTGGACGAGCTGCAGTGTGCCAGGACCAGTTCCAGTGTGCCAGGACCCCTCAATCGACCAGAAAGGAGCAGAAAAAGGAGCAGACAGGTGACTAAGCCCAAAAGAGGGCAGGGCCCCAAGAAACAAGCCGATACCACCCACCTAAGAAAAGGGGGTGAAGGACCTGCCCTAGAGGCGGAGGTCAATCTGCTGCTTCAAATTGTGATGCAGGTACTGCAGGCGGGCCACAACTAGGCCGCTCTGCAAGGAAGATTGGGGTCCAGTTCAGGGGAACTGAGGGGAGATTCGGCACGGCACTAGGCAGGCCCTTCGGGGTCCAGAGATGCCCCTGCCTAGTGGCAGGTATCCCCCAGGGAACCGGCTGGCGAGGTGAGCCCATTGGCCACCTCAGGTACATAGATCTGACCCACCCCGGTGATGCTTGGTGGGCAGATCTTAGCACAATAAACGAGGCTAGGGGTGCCACAGGCCAACCCAGAATGGCCATAGCAGGCCGCCTCTCCATACTCCCCTCGTCCCAGGCACGGGACATCAGGCTAGATTACTGCGTGGAAGTTGGGACTAGGGCACATTAGTAAGCACAGACGCACCCTCCGGAAAGTTATTAGGGGAACCGAGAGGTTACCCTACAGAGTACTGAGGGTAACTGTGTGCGAAAGCGTGCCTGAAAACCAGCGGAAGCGTGGTGATTCTGGTTTGAGAGGTCAAGGGGAGGATAGGGACTACATTGGATAGGGGGATCAGTGTCAGTAGTCCAAGATCAGGTCTACCCAGTGACTACACAGTTGCAGCTGTGTGAGAGGACAGCAGTGATGGGTTGCAGTGTACAATATTGCTACAGCAGTTTTGAGGGTGTACCATGGCAGACAGGGACATCATGGAGTTGCAGGAGCAGGAGGGCGTGTATATCAGAGCTGGTTCAGTAGAGACAATTGCAGGATCAGGGAGGTTACTGGACCAGAGCAGAGGTTGAGTATGGCTGACACCACTCGACTACCGAGGTCAGGGTCATGCTCATCAGGGGGTTCCCATTGTTCTCATTCGCCAAGTGCATCTACAGAAGCTGCACCATCGAGGACCAGATTTTTATGTAGAGAGGAAATAAATTCTGGGGTATTTGACGTGACAATAAAACCCTGCAACCCACCTACATTCTCAGGACGGACACAGGATGATCCAGAGATGTGGGTTGGGCAGGTGTCAAACTTCTTTCGTCTGGTGGGAGGGCCACCACAAAAGCAGGTTGCCTATGCTTCTACGTTGCTCCAGGGTACTGCACAAACCTGGTGGCAACGGAAGGTCAAAGCCTGGGAATACCCCAAGGATTGGGAGACACTTGCAGAACAGCTGATTTGCATGTTCCAGAATAGGAACAAGGCAGATTCTGCAATGGCTACTTTGATGAACATAAAACTGTTTTATTACTGTTTTAACTCTTGAAGAGTTCTCTGTTACAGAGAAAGGACGAGAGCACCCACGATTTCATCTGCAGATTTGAGGCAGAGCTGGATAAGGTGGATACATACGATGAATCGTGGGTACTGAAGATGTTCATCTGGGGTCTTCCCCTAGACCAGGCGATGCTAGTATCCCAGGGAAAGCCCACACGACTTAGTCAGGCTTTCCAGTTGGCCAGAGATGCTGCCTTGGCCGCCCAGATGGTGAGGCGCCCAGGAACAAGTGGAAAAACTGAGGGCAGTAGCAGTCAGAAGGGCCAAGGACGTGGCCAGGGCAAATCTACAGGCCAACACAGGAGGACAGGGCAGAGTTCGATGCCTAATATAGTATACCAGGCGCAGGGTCATGATGTGCAGCATGGGGGAAGAAATCGTGGCAGGGGGCAAGCTGGTAGGCCTCCCGTCCCACCACAGCCAGCAGTTGTTGTGAGGCAGCCTGCACAACAACAGGCCAGTGGATCTGGACAGAGGGGACAAGGACAGGGTAACCAGAGGAGGCCCCGGGTAGCAGACATAGCTGCCCAGGTTGATCATGGGGATGGCTGGTCACCAGGACCAGGAGGCTGCTCAGCACGCAGCCGTGAGAGGCACCGATGCTTCCTTGCGTCAGGGGCAAGGAAACTGACTGGTCCCCACTCTGGCCAGTCAGGAGATAATCAGGGGCAACAGGGACAGGTCATCCAAAGGACCTGTACTCTACAAAACACTACACTCAGTCGCGCCAGACGTAGACGTCAGCAGAGGAAGTGGAGGTGGTTGAGAAGGCTGAAAAGACGTCGGATCCGACGCACACAGCGCACTGAGCAGAAACAAGGCTCAAGTGATGACACCCGGGAGATGGTTTTAAAGTCTCCATCCCAGTTGGGAGAGACCCCTAAGGTGTCCGTTCAGAGGACTGAGCCTGCTCCAGGAGCTGATGCTGTGGGTACATCAGCCCCAAGCACTGGAGTGAAGGACCACGTGCTGCTGGTTGTGAAAGCCGTGGTGAACGGGACAAGTGTCTCAGCGTTGATTGACAGCGGAGCGAGCAGGTCTTTTGTCAGTGACCGGCTTCAATGTCATCAACCATTGCAGTTTGTGGGAGCGTATTTGGCCTTGGAATTGGCCAATAAGGAAACCATAGTTTCCACTGGAATCGCCCCACGAGTACTGGTATGCATCGGAAAGGTACCTTGTCGACTCGCTTTGACTGCAGTACCGATGATGGAAGGGGTCCAGCTCATACTGGGAAAGGACTGGCTGGATATCATGAACCTCTTGGTGGATTGGCAGTCAAACACGGTTTTTCTGCGTAATGGCTCATGGCTGGAGCCAATCCAGGGAACTCGTGAGAAGTCTGGCAAGCATTGTCAGATAGTCGACAGAGGTCTGAACGGTCTCCAGTGCTACTTCAGAGACCTCAAACAGGGTGATAGGTCTCCTACTACAGACCTGGGAAGGAAATTGGTTGTACTATCATCGCCTCAGTTCTGGCAGTATGATTCTTCGGCAAAGGAGTGGGTCCGGCAGCCTGCAAGGCTGCAAAGTTTGTTATCGCCGGGGACGGCTGATGTTCCCCAGGGGGGGAGTACCAAACCCAACAAATTTTCTCCAGAAAACAACAAAGACCCTCACAAAGCCCAGGGTCCCCCAAGGTGCAGAACCACAAGGATATGGAGAGTGGCAGGGAAGTGTGTATGGCAGCCTGTACGTGACAAATTGGATTTCATCTCATTGCGTCAGGCAGCGAAACGGGCGAACAAAACTGACCTGCCTATGTACTTGTGCGTTCTGAGGGCCACCGAACTTCCTGTAGAGAAAAAGAAAAGGCCAAGGTCCAAGGTTGGTGCAGCACGGGGCATGACTGAGGGCGAAAAGCGGAGATTATCGAAGGAAATAGGCCCAATTACTCAAGATACGCCGATAGAGACAGTGATTTAGCAGAAGGTCCAGGAGGCTGATGAGGAAGTTAGGGAACAGTTGCAGCAGACACTGAAGGAATTCCAGGACGTGTTCCCTGACCAGCTGCCATATGGTCCACCTCCGAAGTGAGTTGTCGATCATGAAATTGATACTCTGCCAGGCGAGGCACCGCCTCATAAAAGTCCATACAGACTCAGCACGGCAGAGTTGGATGAGCTAAAGCAACACATCGATGTGTTACTGGAGCAGGGGTGGATCAGACCCAGCTCAAGCCCGTAGGGCGCCCCTATCCTTTTCATCCCCAAGAAGGATGGGAAATGGCGCATGTGTATAGACTATCGGGCGTTAAACAAAATCACTGTCAAGAATCAGTATCCGCTGCCAAAGGTGGAGGAGCTATTGGACCGACTTCACGGGGCACGTTATTTCACGAAGATTGACCTCGCCTCTGGTTACCATCAAATCAGAGTGCGAGAACCAAATATACGCAAAACGGCCTTTGTGAGTCGGTATGGCAGCTACGAGTACCTGGTCATGCCATTCGGACTGTCTAATGCGCCAGCAACCTTCCAGCGCATCATGAACACAGTACTACGGGAAGGCTTGGACAAATATGTATTGGTGTTCCTTGATGACATCCTTATATACAGCAGAACCAAGGAGGAACACCTACGACATATCAAGGAAGTTCTGAGTAGACTTCGGTCGGAGAAGCTGTTTGGGAGGCTGAAGAAATGCGACTTCTTCAGAACCGAAGTCAAATATTTGGGCTTCGACGTGGGAGCTGAGGGGATCAAGCCCTCATTGTCGAAGGTCAGAGCAATTTTGGATTGGCCGACACCAACAAATGTCACTGATGTCCGGTCATTTTTGGGGCTGTGCAGTCTTTATCGCAGATTCATACGGTGGTTCAGCGAGCTGGCAACACCCATGATGGACCTCACGAAGAAGGACAGGACCTTTGTCTGGGACGACGAAGCAGAGAAATCATTTAATCAGTTGAAGACAGCAATGGTGACTGCTTCAGTGTTGCAGTTACCAGATTTCGAGCGGGAATTTGTGGTCACAACGGATGCGTCAGGGGTATCCGTTGGAGGTATCCTGCAACAGGACTTTGGCAACGGGCTGCAACCCGTTTGCTATGAAAGCAGGAAGCTCAACCCCGCTAAAACCCGGTACAGTGTGTACGAAAGGGAATTTCTGGGCATCACCTGGGCTGTTGGGAAATGGCGGCATTATTTGGCTAGCCGCCACTTCGTCGTTCAGACGGATCATGACTCATTGAAAAACCTGCCCAACCAGCCTACTGTCAACAGGCGGTTTTGGGAATGGGTACAGGTATTGCAGGGATATGATTGTGATATTGTCCATATTCCAGGAAAGGATAACCCTGCAGACTTCCTCACGTGCAGGAGTATTCAGGAATTGTGCAGTATGGCAGATGTGCATGCGGAAGAGGAGTCATTGGTCCAATGTCTTAAGTTGAATGAAGGTGACAAGGGGGAGAACGAAATACAAAAGAAACTCGATGAAATTTTTAAGAAGTCGAGAACTGGGGAAACAGTGGTGGCTGCTGGTGGGGGAGATCATCCACTTCATTCTTTACATTCTTTGTTGGTGACCAATGCCCATGTCACACTGGAGGAAGGCTTGAGGGACTCCATTAAAAAGGGCTATCAAGAAGACAGCAGATGGGTAGAAGTGATGGAACAATTGGAATCTGCCCAAGGACGTGTCACCAAGATCGGGAATCATGATTACCGGCTGAGTCATGGATTGCTGGAGATTAAATTGAAAGACAACTCAGAGAGCAGGCGACCTTGGAGGTTGGTGGTGCCGGATGTGGAGGATGCCCGCAGAAGGATTATGGAGGAGATACATGCAGTACCATATGCGGGTCATCTGAGCTACCACAAGACACTCAAGAAGTTATAGCAAAACTTCTATTGGCCAGACCACACGGTGGATGTGAGAGATTATGTGTTGGGATGTGAGGTCTGCCAGTCTGAGAAGAGTGTCCACAAGGTGCCGGCTGGACTACTGCAGCCTTTACAACTTCCAAAGGAGAAATGGAGCGATATTAGCTTGGACTTCATCATGGGTCTGCCGGTCAGTGAGAGGAGAAACGACGGGATCCTGACAGTTGTAGACTGGGCAACGAAGATGGTACACCTGGTACCAATTCAGTAGTCCATCACGGCTGCTAAAACTGCCCGTGCCTACTGGGACAGCATTGGGAAACTACACGGGATCCCCAGGTCAATTGTCAGTGACCGTGATCCAAGATTTGTGTCCAAGTTCTGGCAAGAATTCTGGAAGATATTGGGGAGTAAGTTGCGGATGTCCAGTGCCCACCACCCTCAGACAGATGGTCAAATGGAGGCAGCAAATAGGGTGGTGGAGCAAGTGCTCCGATGCACAATCCATGCGAGTCAGGACATCGCACATTGGGAGCGTTATCTGCCCATGGTGGAATTCGTGATGAACAGCAGTGCATCACCAGCTACGGGGCATACACCATTCTACCTCAATTATGGGTTTGAACTAGTGACCCCATTGGACTTGATACGGGACATCGACCAGACAAACCTTGAAGGGGTTGATGTTTCCGTTAAACGTATGAAGAAGACGTTCAAGCTGGCAATGCAGATGGTTCAACAGGCACAACAGAGACAGAAATGCCAAGCCTACCAACGGCGGCGTGATCAGCAATTTCACAATGGGGAACAGGTGTTGCTGAGCACTGAATATCTACAATTGAAGAATGCACCTGTTCACAAACTCAAGAGGCGATTCGTGGGTCCCTTTGTTGTGGTCCGTCCAGTGGGACAAGTGGCCTATGAATTGGAGCTGCCTAAAGGGTGGACGATTCATAATGTCTTCTATACGAGTTTGCTTCGACCATTCAGAACGTCCAAATGGTCGTCCCCACAGGAAGATGAAGACGCTGAGATTGAAGTTGAAGCTGATGAACCATATGATGTGGAGAAGCTGCTGCGTTGGAGATGGGCAGGCCCCAGTGGCAGGAGGCATAAGGAATTTTTAGTGTTATGGATAGGGTGGAGCTTGGACAATGCCTCCTGGGTACCAGCTGGAAATTTCACCTATGCGAGAGAGCTGCAGAAGATGATCAAGAGGGACAAGCTTGAGGAAGTCACTAGTATGGGATAGTGATGCTTTCGAGGGCGAAAGCTACCCCAAGGGGAGAGTACTGTTGTGGAGTTGCTTGGGGGCAGGCAGTAAATGATGTTTTCTGTAGCTGTATTACATAATCTCGCTGAGTCATCCTTCTCTATGGTTTAATTATGATTTCTTGGTTCCAACGCTTCGTTCAGCACTCAGTTCTATGGATTATTGAGGAAGATACGGCCTCGTGAAGACGCAGTACTTAGAGGCCGTGTTACGCGCACCGGCCTGATGTGGGGGACGCCCTACTACTGGCCCTTGGTGTGGGGGACGCCCTGCCCAAGATAACTATCCTCCACCCATAGCAACCATTCTAGGTATTAGGATACGGGAGTAGGAGGGGTGGTCCCGCCTAGGTCCCCGTAAGGACCTAGGTGCCCGGCGAGGCGGGTCCGCGGCTCAAAGAGGGCAGGAACCCCACACCCACAGACTTTACGTATCATTGGTTTCGGAGCCACCTGGGGGTGGCTACCACGCTTCCGCCTGGGCGGACGTGCAAGCTCGGAGCAGCGGGCTCCCTCCCCGGCCTCCCCCATAGAGGCTGAGGAATTGGATCCTGAAGCCCGGAAGGGCAGACCGCATCTTCGGGTGCGGAGGACGATTCACCCCGGAAGGGGACACCGACCAGTTCGGGCAGCGAAGACGTTACAGCCCGGAATGGGCAGGGAAAGGGAGAAGTCCGGAAGGACATAGCCGGACCATCGGCGCCACAAGAGGAGCCGGAAGGAGGCGACCAGCCGATGGCCGAGGCGGAAGAAGCTTCAGAAGAGGAGGTGCCAGAACCGGGTACAATGGCGGCCCTACTACAGGCACCGGGCATCATGGAGCTTTTGGAAAAGATGGCGGCTACGGCGGCTCCACAAGCGAGGGCGAAGCGGGACGAAGAGACCGCCGAGAAGATTCTCGCCCTCAAGACTGAGGCGATCCAAGCGAAGAAGGAAGCTCGCAGAAATGAGGTCGCCATGCGAAAGGTGGAAAAGCTGAGCCGCCAGGCGGAGGAGGCCAAGACCTCCGCTGAACAACATGTCGCCCAGTTGAGCGATCGCCTACTAAAGCAGAAGCTAAGAGCTCAGGAGGCGGAAGAGAAGGTCACTCAACAGAAGAAACAACCCGAAATGGGCACTGGTCCATCTGAGCCGCTGCCGAGGATTCCAGAAGCAGAGGGCGACTGGAAGGTTGTCGGCAAGCAGCGGCCCAAGTGAAAGAGCCCGTCGCCAGGTGAGACGGAGCCAAAATTCCGGACGAGTGAGAAAAAAGGCCGGAAGGTCCACAGCCCGTTGGGCAAATGGTGGAGATCGGAGGCCGGAAGGTCGAGACCCATGAGCCAAGGGTCAGATCACAGGTGCACATAAGGACACCTAGTGAGCCAGAGCAGAGCAGTGACGAGTCGCTCATGGAAAGCGCTCGTGCTGTATGCGGCCCTAGTCCGGAAAGGCCGAAAGGTCAAGATTGGAGCCCCCGGAGACCCGCATTACCAGAGTGGGGACCGGGAGAGAGCACCAGGGTGCTGGAATTTATTCCGGACATTGGTACGCCATATAGCCGGCAACCACCACCATGCCGTGCTATGTGGACGAAGTTCCACAGTGATCTTGTGGACGAATTGGACGAAGGCTGGCAAATGGCCGCCAAACATTTTGGAGAAAAATTAACCACCACGAGATTAGTAAGAATCCAAAGGTGGTACGGTCCTGGGATGGCAGACCAAATAGCCAGAGAGGACCCACAATGGCCTGAAAAAATGGCTTTCGCCCTCAGGCACATCCCGGAACCATGGGACTTGAGCGAGGGAACGCCGGAAAGGCCAGATCCCAACGATCCCCACGAGCGGTGGGCAGAGATTTCCGAATTGTCGTTCTCATCCTGCACTTCCCCGATGCCGGGAGATATGTCGACGTGGGCGCAAGTGCATAGAATGGAAAAAGAGAGACGACATATGCAAAATCAAGATCGGTTCGCTCGTGCAAAGAAGTTGGATGAAAGGAAGGCGCGAAAAGCCAGCCAGTGCAGAGAGATGAAAGCCTTTTGGCATGAGCGAGATCGGCAGTTAAATCCACAAAAATATGAGCGGAAGAGAGCTCACAAACGCCAGCGCAAGGCTGAGATCAGGCGGTTTTTCGCTGCAGGAGGCAGCCAAAAGGCGCAGCGCCTTGAGGCGAAGCCGGCGGTCGACGAGCTGGATCCGGCCCAACAAGCGAAAGCTTTCGCTGAGCTTGAAAGGGCCCCGCCGTAGCAAACGGCCAGATGGGCTGACGAGTTGAGCGGAAGCGATAGTGATGTAACCCACCCCGCTCGATTCATCCCTCTACAGCCTGGAAAGGCATCGCCTCCAGTTAAGGAGACTTCAGTCCCCAAAGAGGCAACATCTTCTAAGGAGAAGAAGAAGCCTGAAAAGGCAAAGGAGCAACCTGAAAAGGCACAGCAGTAGCCTGGAAAGGCAAGGGAGGAACCTCAAGGAACTCAGAGAGTAGTTCTAGGTAACATTGTTGATGCAATGTCTCCCATTAACCCTGCTGTGAAAACACACTTGCGTACATGTGCAGAAGTTGGTGATTCTGCTGGACATGATGAAGTTGTGTATCTCGGTCCAGCAGGGGAGCCGGCAGAACCCATTCCTCAAGAGAGGAGGGAAGTTTATGCTGCTATGCAAAGGCAGGAGACTGCCCTGGAAAAGGCCAGGGCAGAAGCTGATAAGACTGCTCGACTACTGGCCGTGATGGGGGAAGAGGATTATGCCGAGTTCCTGCAGTTTCAGGAGTCTCAACGTGCAGGCCGGTAGGCCAAGGGAATTCCCCCCGGCGAGAGCAGTTCTGGACAGGAACCCAGTGGTATCAAATACCTGCCTGGGAAGCCTGGTCCAGGATATCAGCAGCGCAGGGCGCAGCAGCTCGAAAAAGAGCCAAGCCAACCTCAAGTGCCCCGTGAAATGCCCCAAAGACCAGCTCCTGTGGTGCATGCTCCTGTGATACAGGATGCCCATGGGTTTTGGGATACGCTGGGGGCATTTCATGACCCATTCGGTGGTGTGTACTACAAAGGGTACCACCCATGGGGAGCCTGGGCACCATACAGAGCCGAGATCCTAGCAGCTGCACTGCAGCGCATTCCCGCAAAACTCCGCGGGTTATTCGATGCACACCAGACTGCACTGGGAATTTACGTGCCCGGAAGCCAGGATGCGGCTACAGAATGGCGTGCTGTGCACAGCACTGGCCGCAGAATGCAGAAGGAGGAGCCCGTAAGGGTACAGACAGGGCCTAGAGTGCAGGCTGGCCCCTCAGCGCCGGTTCGTCTAATGGCTCAGCCAGGAATGGTGCCAAGACAACCGGCGATGCCCTTTACGATGGGCCAGACTGGGCCAAGGGGAGCGCAGCCTCCGCTGCCATCTACGCAGCAACAGAAAATACAAAGGCTGCAGGAGATGTCTCCCTTCGTTCAAGACCCGGCGGCCTATCAGTATTATCAACCTGGAAGGGTACAGCAGCCCGAAAGGGGACAACATCCCGGAAGGGAGCAGCAGGCGGTCATCGCCCCAAGGCAGCAGATGGTCCCAGCACAATCCTACGAAGAGCCCTCCTATCCGATGGAGTCGAAGAGTTCGAGGAAGTGTATGGGCACCCGCCAAGCTACATGCAGGCGCCTGAACCCCAGTATCAGGAACAGCATGTTGCAGTAGCTGAGGAGCTGCCAAGGGCCATCGAAGGGCCACCCCCGCCGCCAGCCGATTATGATCCCATGGGCCCCGGATACATGGGCCAGGGATACTTGACGGCGGCGCAAGGCGTGCCCTTTGCCCCTGTGTACTTACAACCCGAAAGGGAAAGTCAGGTGAGCATGCCTAAAATGAATACCCAAGGCATGAAACCCCCAAAGTGGAATGAGGACAAGCAGGCCTTGACAAAGTGGTTACAAGAAATTGTGATGTATTTCAAAACCACTGTTGCACCCCGATCTCAATGGGGATGGATAGCACTGAATACTCTAGAGGAGTCAGTGAAACACAGCCTACTTGCACAATTAGGGCACCTGTGGGGGGTTACAATTGATGCAGAAGTGCTCTCACAGCCAGAATTCCAACTGTCATGGGAACAGTTTAAATATGGCATGGAGACACTTTATGATCATAAATATTCAGACTTTGATATAAGGTCTGAAATAGCAGCCTTTACAAAGGCAGGGACCTCGGGTCCCGACACAATCAAATACATGCAGCTTTTGGAACAAATGTTTCTCAAGTGTGAAAATGAACTTGATGGCTTTTCCAAACTGCATGCATTACACAACGGACTCCGTCCGGATATCAAACGAAAATGTTTGTTAAATAAAGATGATGAGCAATGGACCACTTATGCCAGCCTGCGGGCTCATTTGTATAAAGTGGGTCCCACATATGACCAAGAGTACAAGGCATATGGTGCTCGTTGAAATGAACGCCGGAATGGCAAACCAAGCACGGGTAATAGAATTTCCCCTAATCGGATTATTCAAAACCACCACGCATTGAAAGTGGACAACCGGGGAAAACCGGTTTTGAATAACAGGCCGAAAGGTCGTGGGGGAATGATTTACAAACATTCTCGTGCTAACGAATCGCAGGCCCCGGGGGAGCGTGTTTACGAGCCGCTGGCCGACATACGCGACCCCATGGAAGGCAAGATGGTCACCGACAGGCCACAGTTACGCGATACTATGGTGGAGGTCCTCAAAAGAGCCGGCCAGTGCTTTAGATGTTTCAAACCATACACCGCCGACCACCTCTCATCGGGTGACTGTCCAGGCCGAGGAAAGCTACCCATGATGCCGGTACGCCCTGGCCGTTCTGCGAAATTTTTGCGCACAATTTCACATGCACTTTGCTTGGCTGCACAGAAACATAATGTCAACAGTGCAAAACTAATGAGAGCACCATTGGATGTGCGATATAATGTGGCACCAGTGGTTCCAGTTCCTAAAATGAACATTTTGCAAATTGTTGCCAATGATGTGGTGAAAATGTGTCACACACACATGCTCAATTGAGAACAACCCGGAAGGGGCTGCACAATGAAATGGATCACTCTGATCGCATGTCGAAACCTGTGCACTTCAACCACATTCAATCCTTGGTTGCTCATCAGTTTACATTAGACGCATGTGCTAACCCTAGTGGGGATAACGCACTTTGTGCGCACTTTTGTTTGCGAGAGACCAATTTCTTGAAGAAACCATTGTCTCACAAATTTGTGTGGATTAATCCACCTTTCAAGAATGCTGAGCCATTCTTAGCTCATTACTTTGCTGAACGAGCAAAGGCTCCCAAGCATGTAGGAGCATGCATTCTTCTACCCGCATGGCGGACTTTTATGGACGACCCTAGGTTGCGCCAGTTGCGCACCCTTGTCCATTACCCGAAGGGTACACGGTTATTTACACAACCGGCATTGGGTCAATCAGGTCGCCAGGAGATGTCTGGCATTCCCTGGCCTGTGAATGTGTACTATCAACCCCCTGAGGGGGCAGCGGGGCACCGCATTCAAGGGGTCTCACAAGACCAACCTCGTCTGACCTTTACCGGTCAGGTTGGGCATCAACCAACGTCCATCCTCTTTGATACGGGGGCGACTGGCACTGCCTATATCAACCCGACATGTTGCCGTCGGTTAGGCTTAACGCCTAAACATCCGACATCCACATCTAATGGGCAGTTGCATCGCCTGAACCGCCTTCGGCGATTGGCACGCGCTACTCGTCGCATTGTGGATCCAACGGAGTTTTCCACACCCCCACATGTGGACACTTCTCCATCTGAGGCTGAAGTCCTTTTAGCGGACGGCTCATCCCTTCCTTTGTTGGGAGTTGTGGATGTCCCCTTAACCATTCAAGGTTATAAGGACACGGTTCGCTGTATCGTCATCCATCTCTCTGACGACTATGATATCATTCTCGGCGACAATTGGCTCTATGAGCATGCCGGTGTTATTGATTATCGCTAGGGCCACATCCGTGTGGTTTCCCGTAGCCATGAAATCACTCTTCGGAGTTTTCCCCCCAACCCTCCGGCTCTCCCTTCTCCTGCTCGTCGGTTGGGTCATTTGTGTTCCTTGGGATATGCCCGCTATGCCTACCAGCGGGGTTCTCCTCTCCGTTTGGTTTTGGTTCGCCGGGTCGGCGATCTCCCTGAGGGGGACGCACCAGGCCCTTCGGCCACCACAGGTCGGAAGACCACATCCCATGCAGTGAACCCAGCGCATATTACATCTCTCTTGGAGGAGTACAAGGATCTTTTTCCTGACGAACTCCCTGAGGGCCTTCCCCCAGATCGGGGGGTAGCTATGACAATTCCCCTTGAGGAGGGAACTAAACCGGTAAAGCGACCAACTTTCCGGTACAGTCCAAAGGAAATAGACGAGATCAAATCACAGGTCGATTACCTGTTGAGAAAAGGTCTGATCACGGAGAGCAGTAATCCATTTGGAGCTCCAGTACTTTTTGTGCCAAAGCCAGATGGCAGCCTCCGAATGTGCATCGACTATCGAGCACTAAATAAAGCCGCGATTAAGAACAAGTGGCCCATTCCTCGCATAGATACCCTTTTGGATCAACTGCAAGGAGCTAAGATCTTTTCGGCAATAGACTTGCAGCAAGGGTATTATCGGCTGAGGATTAATAAGGCAGATTGTGCCAAAACAGCGTTTGTTATGCCGCTGGGCTTGTACGAGTTTAAGGTACTACCTTTCGGACTCGCAAATGCCCCAGCCATATTCCAGCAGACGATGCACCATATATTTGGTGATCAAATTGGCAAACACATCCTAGTATATTTGGACGACATTCTGGTGTTTAGCCGAACGGCTGAGGAGCACATACGGCACCTAAGACAGGTGTTAGAAGTGCTACGACAACAGAAGTTGTACTGTCGTATACACAAGTGTCAGTTCAACAAGGAGGAAATCTCCTATCTGGGACATGTGGTGTCTCAAGAGGGTATACGCCCAGATCCCAAAGGGATCGAAAAGGTTAAGAACTGACCTGAACCACAATGCGTGAAGCATGTACAGCAGTTCCTCGGGCTGGCAAACTATTTTCGAAAGTTCATACAGGGATATTCGAAAATGGCTACTCCCTTAACAGACTTGACCAAACAGAATGGTAAGTGGGAGTGGACCACGAAATGTTAAGAGACCTTTGAGCATATAAAGGAGTGTTTAACCACAGCTCCATTGCTCAAGATGCCAGACCCTGAGAGACCTTTTGAGGTCATAGCAGATGCCTCTCAGACTGCAGTGGGAGCAGTTCTGATGCAGGATAATCATCCAATCTGCTATGCCAGCAGAAAGTTCCTCCCGGCGGAGTTGAATTATAGTGTCACGGACCAAGAAGCGTTAGCTTCTATTCACGCTGTCCAGTTGTGGAGATGTTACCTTGAAGGGACACGCTTCAAACTAGTGACAGATTATTGTCTGTTAACTTACCTTAAGTCACAACCACAACTGAGCCAAAGACAGGCCAGGTGGTCTGAAATCTTACAACAATTTGACTTTGACTGGGAATATCGCCCAGGGCGAAAGAACGTGGCTGATCCACCTCTCGCATTCCTCCATCTCCCGACGAACGGGAAGCCAGGAGGAAAAGTCAACTGATTGTCCGTGGTTTAAGAGTAATACACAAGCAGGGAAATAAGAAAAAGACGGTAGAGGCAGAAGATCTGGCCTCCAGGATCCGTCGGGCCTATGGCCAGGATCCCCAGCTTGCATCTATAAAACAGCAGCAAGAGATGCGCTGTACAGACGGGTTATGGCTGTGAGGCAAACAGGTATATATACCAACCAGTCTGCGGACTGAGATCTGCCAATTGGCTCACGACCATCCAAGTGCAGGACACTTTGGTCAAGCCAAGACCCTGGACTTGGTCCAGAGGCATTACTGGTGGCCAGGAATGCGACGAGAAATACAACTATATGTTGACACTTGCCTGGTTTGTCAACAGGCTAAGTACTCTCGTCAAAAGACCCCAGGTTTATTACAGCCTCTGGGCATTCCTGAGGAGCCATGGACGGAATTGTCCATGGACTTCATTACACAACTGCCAAAAACTAAGGGAGGTCATGATGCTATCGTCGTATTCGTCGATAGACTGACCAAAATGGTCCGCTTCGCAGCCACGACCACTGAGCTCTCCGCAGAAGGAGCAGCTGACCTGTTGGTGCAAAATGTGATAAGGCACCACGGTCTCCCCTCTCAAATAGTGTCCGACAGAGACGTTCGGTTCACTTCCAGGTTTTACCGGTACCTGGCTGAGAGGTGAAAGATTCAGCTCAACATGAGCACTGCGTACCATCCGCAAACGGATGGCCAGACCGAAGTCATGAATCGGATTCTGGAGGATTACTTACGTAGCTATACGCGTTCTGACCATGACGCGTGGAATGAACTATTAGCCATAGCCGAGTTTGCAATGAACAACTCGAAAAACAGTTCCACCCAAGAGACCCCGTCCTATTTGAACTACGGTCAGCATGCAAAGAGTCCCTTAGCTCTTGGAGTGCAAATTCGGAAGCCTTTGAAGGGCTATGACAATCCGAATGCCCGTGGCTTGGCAGTGGCCATTGATAGGGCACAACAGCCTTACTTAAGGCATACTGGTACACCCCTCGTGGAGGGCCTACCAGTTGTGACAAGATTTGATCACCGTGTCCAATCAGTCCTGAAAGAGGCCAGGGCGTGCTTAGAAAAAGCACGAGATAGGCAGTCAAAGCATGCGGACCGCCATCGGAGGGATGTGTCATTCAGTAAAGGAGATGACGTCCTCTCCTTTCGACACAGCATATTACCCTCAAACACCCTGGAACTCAAAAATTACTACCAAGGTGGATTGGGCCCTTCACCATCCTCAACCGGATAGGTCCTACCGCATATCGACTGGAACTTCCGGAAAGCATGCATAAGATACATCCGGTATTTCATGTATCAAAGATTAAGCCGTATAAGGCCAGTGGCAGAGTACAGCCACCTCCAGTTCCTATCGAAATCAAAGGAGAACTGGAATATGAAGTTGAACGCATCTTGGACAAAAGAATGAAAAAGCGCGGAAGGCGCCAAAACTCGGTAGAGTACCTTGTCAAATGGCTGGGATATGGACATGAGCATAATAGCTGGGAATCAGCAAAAGCAGTTGCTAATGCACAGGAATTGGTTCAAGCATTTGAAAATGGAAGAACTCCTGTCGTGCATATATCAACTGATTGAAGTACGAAACGTACACGGTGAAATAAGCTCATGTGTGGTTATGCCTTTGACAGGTCTTGCTCAAGTGGGCACAGAAGCAGACCGGTTATACCGGACCCCGTACAAGAACGCTGTTCGGACACATGAATGCGATGTCCACAGCCATTTTGAATGGGGAACGCCTGGCCACCGACCAGCCATTGATCCAACCCCCTCGTGCACCCGTTCGTGGATGTGGACGAGGACGCGGTACTTCGCAACCTCGGGGAGGACATAGCTGGGCATATGGTGGCCGCACGTATCGGGGTAGGGGATGTGCAGGGTGACCTGCATGTTCCACGTTTTTCCCTTGGACGGACATAGGCCGGAAGGTCAGAACTTTGCAGCCCAAGTGCTGAACGAAG
>CAJHUC010001890.1:0-44946 GCA_905146915.1 Ostreobium quekettii
CTGTGTGTGGCTGCGTCGCGATCGTGCACGGCGCCGATGCTCTCCACACACTCTTCTTTGGGCCGCGCGTTTGGAGATCTAGGGGCGCCGGCGAGCCAGAATCGGGGGATCTGACGGGTTGGAACATCGACATAGTGCTGCTTGGTCGATCCTGTGGCGCCGGCGATCCGGAATCGGGGTATCTGACGGGTTGGAACATCTCTACACACATGCGGCAATCAGCTGTCAGCAGAAAATGCTGCTGAGCTCCGCCGGGTTGGTCCCTAGGATACCGGCTGTGTTGCATCCCTGGCGCCCGAGCTGCCCTAGTTGGGGATTGCAGGTCGTCCGTTTCAATGCGCAACGGTTGGTGCGCGCAGGACATGCTCAGCAACTTGAGCTAGATGGATCGGCGATTGCTTTTGGGCGTTGTTGTCGTTGATGTCTTACAGCTGCATAGTTGCGTTGTCGTTATTGTGGTGGCTGTTCTTTCTGGATCGCCAACGCGATCGTTGACCAAAAGGCGTCCAGCCCTTTCCGGATTGTGACGGCTCGTGGAAGACAACGTCAGGGGAGGGGGCGCCGTCGTCGTCGCGGACTCCATTAGACAACAGCCGGCCAAGCGCGGCGGAGCGCGGCCAGCCAGCGCTGCGTCGGCGCAGGGGAGCGTCTTTCCGTACCCGGGTACTGGTTGTACCCGGGTACCCAGTTTTTCGCGGGTACCCGAGTATTGGGTGTACCCGGGTTACCCGGGTACACCCGGGTACCCAAGTTCTCGAAACTCCGGGTACCCGGGTCCGGTTTTGCCAGCCCGGGTACCATCCCTAATTGGAATACAAGTGGAAAGTGCTACGACGTATGGTCGCTTAGGGCGAATATTTTCTACAAGTACGATTTTGAATACTTGCTGTATCCCGAATTAAATGAAGCAAATTGGAAAAGAAAAATTCCCAGCTCGAAAAACAAGTGCCAATGTGAAATCGAATGTCAGATTTTGGAGGTTCGGGTCTGAAAAACAAGCAATAACCTTTTCCGCGACCAAATATGGTCTTTCAGCCCGTTTGTGTAGGTCTCTGAAAAGAGTGACTTTGGCAGCAATGCGCAGTTCACACAACGAGCCTTTATGATGGCTTTTATTTGCATGGTGTTGCTCCCACGCTGGCCGTTCCAGAGGCTCAGGACCGCTGCTGCTATGTTGAGTTTGATTGGGATTGGCATCTGTACCCTTCCGACACTGTGGGTTTTGCGGAAAAGGGTCCCGCTCGGAGACCTAAGTTGGCGTGGTCAGCAACGGAGTGTCTGTTTGGAGTTCTTGTCACAAGTAGCAATAGTTCAGGAGACTGCAGTTCGCGCGCAATTCCTTTCCATTCTCCTCAAGAACTCGGTTGTTGCGTTTAGCAAGCTGTTTTCTAGGTGAAACAAGAAATGGTTGATACAACGGCATCCCCACAAACAAATTGCTTACTTTATTTACAAGACGGAGGAAGCAAATATTGAATGCAATTTCAAGTCATTTTGGGGTTCACCTGCGTCATGCAGATATACTCCTCGACATCAGGGCTTAGAGTCGGGTCTTCGTTTACGATGTTGCTCGGTGTGGAAATCACCGCGGAGTTCGCATTGTTCTAAATAGCGTGGAACACACAGAAAGAATTAGTACGTGATCTGCATTGGACAGATCAGTGATATTCAATACTCTCTGATTCATTGTTCGCATGTTCTTCAAAATTGATCGAGCAGTAGATGAGCACTCACTCTTTCTGTCACTGCCACTGCTGCTGTCATTGTCACTATCGCTATCCTCGGCGGACAGTCCGATGCCATTTTGGCGGGCATCAAGACCAGGTTGGCCTGCTGCAAGGGCTGTTGTTATGGCTGCGGTGCGCGGCCCAGCAGAGGAAACTGTGACTTTTTTTCAATAACTCTTTGCGTTGATCCCAGCTGGACTAGTCGCTGGTCCTGGGCTCATAATTTCGTGCCAGCAATCGTGGGCTTAGGTCGACAGACGGCAGCATACAAGTGTGTCGGATTGTTGTATATCCATTCACATGGCCACAGTGGTGCGTAAAAGAATTAGCCAATCGAAATGCATTGACTTGTCCATAAATCAAACTGCTTGGAATTGTACATCAACCCATTTCCGACATTGGTTCTAAATGATGAACCACCATTCAGCGCCTGTAGAACGCCCCGGCAGCCAAATATGCTACGAGTCCAGTAGTTAAGCATACGCACATAGCGTATTCCCCCTGTGTCCGGTTGCTATGCGAGTCACCAATTCTGTGATACCAAATTAGAGATAAATGGCAAAAAAGAAAGCAACAAAAGAAAAGAAAGTCCCAAAAACGAAGTTTGCCGGAAAATCGGATGCTGCAAGGGAACGCCTCAAGCATCCTAACCCTTGCTGACTATGGCGAATCCCACGTTGCAAGGGCTCGACTCACAGTGGGGCGCCCCCCTCTTCCCCTCCGATGTCTTTCGGTTTCATTGGTTAGGCATTTTTTCAACAATGCTGCCCTCGGTGTGTGAGGCTGGCATTGCTCCAATCCCAAGCCAACAGCTCCCCGAATCCGTCGGCGGAATCGAGTACAATCGATGGTGTATCGTACATAGAAATATGTAGGTACACAAAAGCAAGGAAGCGGTGGCCTCTACAGTCATGTTGCCCGTATCAACGCCTGTACAAGAAACCTAGAACTCTCAGGGGTGCCCCTAGGGAAAAACGAACACGACATCCAAACTGGTGCCATTTGGGAATTCCAGTAAGGATACTAGACTCATGAAACGTTTGCCACATTGACAACAATAATTTAGTAAGTTCTGTTCAGAGTTTCTCAGTAGATCGTAACAGAGATGCAGAGTCTGGGCTTGGGGAGCTCAGATCACGGCCATATACAAAGGTTTGGTTTGCCGTACCATATTGCAGTTGAGCAGTTTTCCTGGGCTGAATGGGGAAACCAAGTACAACAAAATACAGAGTACTACTGGGCATTAATATCGCACTCACATTCTGGAAAACATGGTCTGCGTCTGGTGCAGCGATCATGATGAGCTGATGAGCTCATCCTCAGGACTAACTGCCTTGGGATCAAGATGGCGATGAGCAGGAATGGGGTAGTCATGTATGTTAGCGATCACAAGACCCAGAGCCACTCCTGCAACCTGCAATGCAGTTCCTGCCTGTGCAGGAAAGCGTCACGCCTGACTGAGACCAAGCCACCGACAGGTTTGTGAGCACAGCGGGTTGGGGGCACACCCAGGTCGATGGCCATGGGAGGTGATAGACCAGGATCAAGGCTTTGCATTGGAAACTGCTGAAATAGACTTGGCTGTGAAATAAATGGCTGGTCAGAGCGATGGCACAGGGAGTGGCCTGCAATGCCATTGTGGTGGGTCTCCCAGCGCACAGTGCAGCCTCAAGACATATCTTTTTCAGTCTAAACTGACATGTTACCATTTCAGTGCGTGCAAATGCCCACAGCAGCATATCAGGAAGGGGATCTTTTGCAACTGAAAACTATGGTGCTGTGTGGTCGTTCCCTTTGCAAGGTATTCATAGTGTAGAAGTAAGATTGACGGAATTGCTTCCACAGAATGTAGGAACAAGGAATTGTACAGCAGCCAGCATGGCCTCAACACAGCATTTTCAGCGAAGACTTGGTCGAGTTCCCCAGGCTGCATATGCTTTTCAAGTTCTCACCAGCAGGCCTCCATATGTCTGGGATCCAGAATAAAGGAAAGCAGCACGATCCACACAGGACATCCATCCCTTGGAGGGCAGGTCTCTGAATCACCCAGAGCTGTACAGGGATGAGAATTTGTGTGAACTTCAAATGCACAAGGGCTGCTGGCCGCCATCCCTGTCGGCTGCCAGCCTGTTAGAGGGACTGACGAGGTGTTGAAAGGGGACCAATGACGACATATTGTGACTATGCCAGACAGGGAGGGCTTTGAAGGTTGGAGAAAAAGAAACCTGGAGGTCCCGCCCAGCAAGAAGGCCATCTGGCGCCCATCTGGCACGTGCCGGCCATATGCATCAGCATGCAAACCTGTTTCTACAACCATCCTGTGCAAGGCCATCCATATGGACCCAGCATATTCGCATTTGCAGCCAGGGGAGTCCATCTGGAGCCTTAGACCCATTTCTTCTTCCCTTCTGTTTTAAGGCGCCAGGTTGAGGGCTGCCCGCCGGCGCCCCCACAAGTCGGGCACGGGGCGGGGTGGACCAAAAAAAGCGCTCGTGGCGTCACGCCAAGTTACGGGCGAGTTACGGCCGGGTTCGTCAAAGCGAGGGCCGCAGGCACCTTTTTGCTGCCGCGGATGGGCGCGAAGGCGCCAGCGGATAGCCCCGCGATCGGCAATCCTGCAAGGAGCTGGTGCCCTCCGGCCACGAGTGCCCCCGCCGCAGCACCTCCGAGAGCCAAACGCTGGTCTACGCCCAACGTAGACAATCGCCCAATCGCCGGGCGCCGCGGAGCCCTCCCAGCGCCCACCCTGGCAGGGTTGCTGGATAGATGTGGACCATTTCTTTCGCCGAATTGCTGCCCCGTTGTGCGTGCAGCCGCACAGGCGCGCCGCGGGACTTCCAGGAAGCCCGCGGACAGCTCACACAGAGTGAGAACACAAGAACCAAGGGCGAAAAGTCTTCCCTGGCGCTGGCCTCCACGGGCTTCCGCCGATTCGCAAAAACACTTTTGCGACCAGAAAAGCACCCCGCGTCGCCTCATTCGCCCCCGCAGCGTCCCGCCCCAAGCCCCCCCCCCCTCCCCCGCGCCAACGTAGCTCCCACCAGAAATTGGCCTAAAAATGTGACGCCCGATCTTCGGGTGAAGCCGTGCCGCTCCCTCACCTTGCGGTGGCCGCAGTCCGGATCGCAGACCACGAACCTAGCCGCCGCCACCACTATCTCCTCATCGGGGTGCGGGTCGCGCTTGATGTCCATGCAACGGGTGCCCGGCAGGTCGTTCCCGCACATGTGGTAGCTGCAGTCACACTCCGCCATGAGCTCCTCCAACTGGCCATAGTGGTCAACCAAGACGTCCGCCATTGTCCTTATTGTGGCAGTGTACTTGGCCTCCACCTCCGCCGGCGAGGTGCCCCGCCCGCTTTTAGAAGTTTGAAACAGGAGTACCAGAAACAGGAGGGCGGCCGGGCCTGTGCCCGCCATTTTGGCGCCGGTGGGCTTGCGAAAACCGCTGAGCTTCCGGAGGGCGGTTGCACTTGGGGAGGGCGTGGGGAGTCCAAGGCGCTTGAGCGGCGCTCGCGTCATCGGCAACTGCCTCACGGGGCCGCAGAAACTCGCTGAGGTCCACCCGCAACATCCCACGGACCATCGGAAAAGCTCCAGCCAGCGTCACCTGCACCCCTCGTCAGCCTTTGTGCCGCGGGCTCTGCGGTTCGGGTCCAATTCCATTGATTACGCCTTCGTCGCGGCATGACGAGGAGGGGCCGCGTTGGCTGGCGTGGGCTACCATGAGATTAGTCGCTCTGTCTTGCCATGTGCGCTGTCTTGCCGTGTGGGTGACGTCTGGTCCATCCCGTCTTGTTTCCGGACACACCAGACCCTAAACCACCGACCGGCGTTGGCCTCGTCAGCGAAGGGAAAGGGATCCACATGGTGACGACAGAGGGACTAATATATTCTGGCGTGGGGGATGGGCAGAAGCCACTTTGCCTGACCAGATGGCGCAAAGCTGTGGATGGCTAAGTGCTGGGCGACTGATTGATCGGTCGGTGGGCGGTCATCCACGACGACTTGCCGCGTCATGGCAGCGTCTCGGGAGAGGAGGACACCTTCCCTTCGCCAGAGAGGGGCGTGACTCTCCATGCGAGTGGTCCACAATACGACACACAGAACAAAGCTTGTGTACTGCTCCTACAGGCTACTGCGTTACGGCTATGCCAAGCAGGCCAGCCTGGAAGCCTTGTAAGGAGACCCAGAAATGGCGCAAAACTTCGCCTTGGAAGGCACTCACCTGTGACCTGACGTGCGCCCCTCACGCCGGAACCAAAGTACTGCGAAAGGCTGGGATTTGAACAAACAAAGGGATGCACAAATTAGTACGCGCCACCATTCTAGAGCGGCGTCTAATATCCCCATTCCGTAAAATCGGAATTCTGGAACTGGCAGCTCGTAAGACTGGCCAGCACCGAGATCTTGGACCTTAAGGCCAACCTAGGTCGCCGGGGCCAGTAGCCGCTTGAGTGGGGATTTGCACCCGTGATCCGGTGACACACTAGAGGCAGTGCCGTTGATGTACTACAGTGATTATAATACCCACGACGATTTTATTGCAGTGCGGCCGTGTATTTAGGTGGCTGGACCCTTGGGCTCGAATTTGTTGGCGCGTGTGTCATGTTACACCACCACCATGGAAAGGATGGTTTGCTGGGCTCCTCTCCCTGCGCTGGGATGTTCATCATGCAACTTCGGGTGCGTTGGGAACAGCGCACAACATTCCAGCCTGTGCATTGTAGCATATGAGGCAAGGGCCGTGTCCCGTCCGAGTCCAATTATTCGAATTCCCATATTTACACATACTCCGTTTTGATTGCGCAAGCACGCAGACAACATTGCAGCCACCGCGTTATTGTGCACCTGTCAAGGTCCGTTTTTACAGCATCGAGAGCGTCTCTGGCTTCAATCGCCATAGAAACAAAGTCAGAATGCGGAGGAGCACCAACGCGATAGCTGATTGGTACACAGGGAATGACTGAACGCAATGAGGCTTGAATCTCATCGTGAAGCCTTTCAAGCGCAAAACAGCTCGATGCGACCTGGACTCAGTGCCCTTTTCGATATCATGGCCTACTCTTATGTGACCACGTGTTTAGCTCCAATTCTGTACAATGGAATGTGCACACCCCGCAGCACTCTAAACCTCGTCCGCTTCACCATCTAATCCCTCTTTCACCATGGCTTCAAGCCGTTCCACTACCTGCTGACAGCTCCGTCGGCCCTCTGGGTCAATTTTAGTGCAATCCCAAATCAAGCTCCAGAAACGGGGAAGACATGAAGTCGTCGCGGTCGTCTTCTTTCCATTATCTAAGCCTCCCGCAACACAACTCAGCATCACCTTGCCCAGGCTGTACACGTCTATTTTCTCCGCCTGGACGCGTGGCCTTGATCTGGTGACACCGCCTTGAATGCACTCTGGCGCCATGTATCCCAACGTGCCATGCTGAGCAGCGTCGATTGAGGAGGACACTTTGAACACTGAGCATGTGAAGTCCGCCAGCTTGGCGCTGTTGCTCTCGTCCAGGAGTATGTTGGCTGGCTTGACGTCATAGTGCGTCACTCCATTACAGTGAACAGTGAAGGTGCAACAGACCCTTTGCCACGTCCAGGATGATCCTCACCAGCTCCCCGTAGCTCGGCCTTGGCCCATTTCGGTGAGGTCCTTCAGAGTCATGGGCATCCATTCTTCCACGATGACTGGCTCCTCGCCCGGACGCACGCCTATCACCCGGACGACGTTCGGATGGCGGGGAAGCCTGGCCAAGATCTCTATTTCTTTGTTCATGATCGCGAGGCCCTTTTCATTGCCAGCCACCTTCACTGCTTTAACGGCCACGCTGTGCGTGATGCCGTCATTGTCGCGCCACACGCCCTCCTTCACACTGCCGTGCGCGCCAACGAATTCCTTTCCTTTTTTCAAAACGGCGACGTTGTCAACGCTTGGTACCTGCAGCACTTGGAGTTCTCTCTGTTCCACCAGCGACTGATACGTCATGTGTTCCGCTTGCCTCGGTTGTTCTGCCGCTCGTTCTTCCCCCATTGCCGTCTCCACGTCACAGCCATACACTTCAGGGATGCAAACACTGGGAGCGCGTCTTCCCCTGCATTGCGCACCACGATTCAATGGACAGCGACAGATGAACACACAGTTGACTCAGAACACCGGCGGTGGAATGAATTTGCCGCTTGTATATTCGAACTTATTTGATTCTGATCAACGCCAACGCAAAAGTAGACCCCTAGCAGTCCACGGTGCTTGGTGTCGAATCAGAACAAGAAAGCTTTGAGAGCATGCATTTCTGCATGCAGTCCTCCAGTGCAACCTCATCTACATGACAATAGTCTTTCCTCCATCCAGAAATTGAATGACTTTGAAATAACAAATCTACAGCATCGCAATGAAGTCGAACGTCACATACACAGCACTGTGTCCGGAAGCATCAGATTCTCAGGCCCAAAGAGCCGCCCTTTCTGTCTAGTATGAAAAAGACCGAACTCAATCCCACCCCGCAACGGCGTCGTCAATCTGAGGACTTTGACAAGAAGCTCTACTTAAGCTTGCCTAAACTTGACTCTTGGCGAGAAGCGGCAAACGGGACAGCGCGCCAGCGGACAATTTTGCCTGGAATGCTTTTCATGAGCTTTCGTGTGGAATTGAAAACCCTTTCCGCTTTGGTGCTGCCGTAAACTGGACCGGACACTCAAACGAAAATGCTGCACGAAGTCAAGCGCGTCGCCAAGGGGCACTTCTGGCAGGGCAGTTGAGACATTTATGACGTTTGCATTCTCGTCACGATCCACCCAAACCTGAACTACAGTCCTTTCCCCTGCGTTTGCCTGTTTCCAAAACCTTTTATGGTCTTTCGCTATGTAAAAAAGGGCCAAATAACACGTGTTCAATCGTGTACAAAGTTTATGGATTTGGGTTATTTTCATGGTTTTTGCGTGCAGAACACTGACCGAATGCATATGTACGTGTTGGCAAAAAGGGCTATTTTGTCCTTTTTCTGCTAGTGTCTGGCATGCGTGCATCCAATTACGCCCGCATTCTGTGCTCTGTTTTGACCAGGACGAAGAATCAGCGAGCTTGCAGTACACATAAGTTCACCTAATGCAAGGCAGCGTCGACTTTGGGACACGGTATGCACTTTACATGTCCACTTTGCGCACGTGCATGTATACGTCTGCGGTCATTGCAAATTCGAGTATGGCTTCCAAAAGATTATGCGACTTGATCCGCATTTAAGCATGGCTCCCCCCCGGTTCAAGATTTTCAGCAATTAACCAATCGCTCGTACACACAAAGCATACAGAGCAGATGACCCACATGAGAAAACCATACGAACACCGTCAACGACGATCAGGGGCTGCTTCCTTCCATGCGATTTTCTTGCCAATAAACTTACCAAATTTGGCCGCCATGAAATTTGCCTCACCTTATGAAGTATTGGCAGATTCTATCCGGCAGATCATTTGACTTTAATCGTCGCAGGACCAGGATCACCACAGCGAGGAACGCCGACGCGATGGTCACGGTAATGGTAGCCGTGAGCGCCGCTGTTTTGGTTGACTCTCCTCCCTGCTGACACAACAATTAGTTCCTCGAAGACCTAACAGAACGGAACGAATGTGGAACGGCCTCCTTGATTCCTTCGAGATGGACGGAGTGGCAAGCGTGAGATATCACTCGCGCATCGATGCGCACTACATCTGGACGAATTTGCGCACGCGTGGCATGTGTAGGCAAATAGTTTTTACTGCAACCTCGGCGCTTGAAAATTGGCTTCGCGCTCGCCTAGGTCGTGTTTCAGACACCACGTCGCGATTTTCCGCTCACGTGTCTAACATGATGTCGTATCTCCTTGCAAAACACTCTATCTACGTGCAGAGCAAATCAAGCGTGACATGGCCTCCAGGAGGGTGTATAAAGGAAAGCATGTGGGACAGTTGAACAAAATATGTAGGTTTGGGCATAGGTGCTTACGACAGGGGAGCTGTTGCATGATCTCCTTCTCCCGCATCGGAAAACAGTATTGATAAATGCACTGCTCTCTCATTTTACCAGTGCTGAAAATGCTGTCCTAGTAGGGTGGCATTTCCAGGACTGGTGGGTAGCTCCAGTGCAGAGTAACCCTACAGCAATGGTGGATTTTCAAATACCGATGCTCGACCAAAGAACCTTACACAGGCATTTCCATGCAGGCTCACCTGAATAACTGCCCTTCTTCCGTCGTCGCTTGTCGTATTGAACTGGGGATGACACAGAAACGGTGACTATACCCTTTCTCATTGGTGCTATCGTAGTGTAAATATGATCAATACCAAAAGCGGGCAGAATCACCACAATAGGCACTTGTCAAAGATTTACAATGATACACCACATTCATACACATATTTCACATATAAAGTAAAAGTTGCAATCATCAGGCTGTCCCAAGGAATAACCCAAGGAACAAGGACAGAAGGTCAAAACCCCGCAAAGCAAACTCATGTGTATCATTACAACACTGCATGCAATAAATGTATGCCTATTCAAAGGGCATCCGGTGGCTGCACTCTTTATTTATTGTGTTGAAAACGCTCACTAAGTGTAATCAATCAGCCCACAAAGGACTGCTACCCTGTTTTGCGCTATTGGCCTTGCAACCTCACTCTCCACCTATGGAATCCCGAACAACGAGTGTTCCCCCAAAAATATACAGCCCTACACAGCAGACCATTCTCTTGGCTTACTGGCTGAATTTGGGTTGCTTGGCTGGTGTCAACATCATGCAAACCAACTTACACATTTGCATCTTTCTTGCACAATGTAATTTAAAGTTTAGGGACTGGAGGAATGAGATATGTGATTGTAGTCTAAGGGGTGTGCAGCACCCCACATTATGTATTGCATGAGATTGGCACACAAGCCAGAATCTAAAGTGCTCATATTTGATCTGTTCGGGTCCTATTTCTAGCCAGCATATTTAGCATTTAAACGTTCATATCTGTTTATTATTACATTCGGAGCTTCATCATGTTTAGTTTACACGATTAGCTGCCTAACCTGCCATTCTTCGACTCTTAATGGTGAGCAATTCAATTTATATTTGTCTACTCAACTAATAACTGATCTGCTACAGAGCAGATCTCTCCACATCAGTCTCTTTTGTTCAACAATTTCCCCATGGCTGCCAATCATTACATTCACTGCCCAACTAATCTGGCTTGACTACTTCTACGCCAATCCTGTTACTTGCATGCCTTCCAATTTCGTGAATGCTTCACATTACCTAGCTTGCTATTTCCTAAGTGATCATTGTTTATGGTTGTGCAAGCCTCTGTGTTCGTGATCTCAAGGGGTCCATTGCACATCATTAGGCTATTCGCATTTATCTCGATTTTGTTCGCCATTGAGAGATGTAGCGCCACTTCACATAAGCAAGCAGTTGCGAAACAACAGAGATTGCTTATGACGAGACTGACATTGCTATAGTTGTACTTTTGTGGTGTGGCATGCAGGTAGAGCATTATTCATAGTCTTGTATCGTTCAATGAGCCCCGGCGCTGATTCACTTGTAGAGAATATCGTTCTTGCCAATTGACCGTCGATCAATTGATGTCGTCGCAGCCACATCTATGCCATCCCAATAACTGTGATGACGCCACATAGGTTCAAAATGGCATCGAAATTGTCATATATTTACATATTTATATTTATTTATTTGTATATTTATTTATTTACTTACAAGCTCGGACCGCCGAACGCGCTGCGCTCTCGGCGTCCTCTGATTAACCCGGCGGACGATGACGTTGCAGGGTCGGGCCCGTGAGGCAACGCACATGTCCTGTGTGCCGGTGCCAAAATAAATAGTGATGAAGCCTTGTTCCCGCCCTCGTAACTCCACGCTCGGCGTGGAGCATAGTCAGCTCGTTGCCACTTCCCGCCCACGCGATCACATGATGTACGGCAGGCGCGTGCAGCGCTGTCTAGAGGAGCCAGGGAGCGTGGCTGGAGGTAACGCGCCAGGCCGGCAAGCAGGCGCGCACTCGGGCTTGCGCGTGCGGCACAGGCGGGTAGTGAGAGTGGCCTCTGGGTGCGCGAGCGTGGCGCCTCCCAGGCGCCCGCTCCCGCCCCTCACACCTGCTTAGATTGGCAGCGGGCGATGGCGGAAGCGACCCGCCGGGAGGCGCCAGTGCGCCTGGCGCACATCGGCTCCACGGGTAGCGTGGTTGGGAGCCCGAGGGGCACGAGAGGGTTCCCCGGATTGGCGCCTCACCGGCGGCTAATCATGCCGCCCGTGGGGGCATCGAATGCACTCCAACCGGTGGCCCGAGTGGCCACCCGCGAGGGCCGGGAGGCATGCTCAGTTTGGCGCCTCGCGGCCGCCCAATCGCGCCGCCCGCGGTGGCCTGGAATGGCCATAGCAGGCGACGTGAGTGAGCGCCCACGATGCGCCAGACAAGTTGGCAGATTGGTGACTCACAGGCGGGCATTCCCGCCTCTCGCGGTGGCCAAGAATGGCCTCCCTCCTGTTACACGAATGGGCGCCCACGGGAACCCATTCTCGCCACCCGCGGAGGCGGTTCCAAGGCACCGCGGGAGGCGGTAACGGGCGCCCGTGAGGTGCCAAACTGGTGGCACCTGTCGCATCCTGGAGGCGCCTACTCGCGCCGGTGGGCGGGGTGATTGGGTGCCGGTCAACAACCGATCGCGCGGCGCATCTTGAGACTGGCGGCCGCCCACTCGCACAATCAGCGGGGCCTGTTATGGGCGATGGTGGGTGGCACAAATGGGCGCCCGCGAGGCGCCCATCCTCTTGCGCCTTTTGCGTCTCGCGGACGCCCATTCGAACAACTGGCGAGGGCCCATTCTAGGCGATTGCGGGAGGTGCGAATGGGCGCCCGCGAGGCGCCCATCCTCCCGCGCTCTCGCGCCTCCGCGAGCACGAGTCCCGCTGCTGGGGGCGGGGACGCGGGATGCGAAACGCGGGGACGCGACGCACGCTTCCCCCGGGGTCCTTTTCAGTCCCGCCACCCCTGTAATGGGGACGCGGGGGACGCGGGGACGGGGACGTACGTCTCTGCCCTTCTCCGGGGCCTCCGTGAGTCCTGCCATCTGCGGGACGGGGGAGGTGTGACGCGTGGGACGTGACGCACGCACCCCTGGGGCCGCCCTTGAGTCCCGCCACCCAGTGGGATTAGGACCCGGGACGCGGGGACGCGGGGACGCACGCACCCCCGCCCCCTGGGGGCCCTTGAGTCCCGCCACCCTAGTGGGGATGCGGGGACGCGGGGACGCACGTCCCCCCGGCCCTCCCCTGGGGCCCGTGAGTCCCCGCCACCCTGGGGGGGGACGCGGGGACGCGGGGACGCGGGGACGCGGGGACGCGGGGACGCGGGGACGCGGGGACGCGGGGACGCGGGGACGCACGCACCCCCGCCCCCTGGGGGCCCTTGAGTCCCGCCACCCTAGTGGGGATGCGGGGACGCACGTTTCCTTGGGCCCCCCCTGGGGGCCCGTGAGTCCCCGCCACCCTGGGGGGGACGCGGGGACGCACGCACCCCACCCACCCCTTGGGGCCCTTGAGTCCCGCCACACTGGTGGGGACGTGGCGACGCGGGGACGCGGAAATGCTTCTCCTCGGCCACCGAACGATGAAATTCGGCGACGGCCGGCGACGCCCAGCGACGCAGGGTCCCGGGGATGCTGGGGACGTCAGGCCTCTGCCAGGCGGGGACGGAATTCGGGGACGCCTGGCGACGCCCAGTGACGGGGACTCTGGGGACGGAAACCGCCCTCTACGTGGCGACGTCCCCACCCCAGGTCGGCGACGTCCCCATAGCCCGTCCCCGGGAAAATCCGGGGACGTCCCCAGAGATTGGGACTCTAGTGCACCATCGTTGCTTATCCTTCAAATTCCAAAAACGCTTTCACCCCTTCCAGCAAGCACAGCCATGTCACCTTTCTGGTTTATGCTTATATATATGAGATGGCATTTCTCACTTGCAATGAGCGTTAACATGTGGGCAAGGTGGGGCACCAGTGACATGGCCGTTATCAGGGTGGAAAGCAGCATGTGCACCCTGGCTGTTCGGTAGGGCTAAAACAAGGGGTGCAGATGAGCTGAAACTTCAACCCAGCTGTAGATGCCAGTCTTTTGGAGAAAAACCATTAGCCCTGGGGAGAAAGGAGTGACGATAATGTCAGGTCATTGTGTGCACAAGCACTCCAATGTGCCCCTTGTGACTGGTTCATACTGAAAATACCTCCACAACATACAGGTGTCCATCAGCATCAGCGGTAACTTGATGGACATCAAGTTCAATGCTTTGAGCTTACAGCAAGAGCAGTACCCACACAGTTCCTTCCTTAGCCATAGACAAGAAACGGGAGGACAGGAATTCTCAAACAGCCAGATGCTTCTAATTCTGAGATGCCATTTCTCACTTGCAACGAGCATCAACATGTGGGCATGGAGGGGGACCAGTGGCATGGTCGCAATCAGGGTGGAAAGGCAGCACGTGCACCCTGGCTGCTCAGTTGGGCCAAAACAAAGGCTGCAGATGAGCTGACACTCCAACTCACCTGCAGACACCATTCTCCTGGAGACAAACTGTCGGCTCTGGTGCGAAATGGGTGAGGATCAGGGCAGGTCATTGCGTGAACAAGCTCTCCAATGTGCCCATTGCGTGTCTGGTTCATACAGAAAATACCTGCACAACATACAGGTGTCGATCAGCATCAGCGGTTGCTTGGTGGATGCCAAGCTACATGCATTTGGCTCACAGCAAGAGCAGTATCCACACAGTTCCTTGGCCAACAAAACGGTAGGGCAGCAATTCGCAAATGGCCAGACGAATAGCATTGCAAGTGTGCAGAATCATCGCGTTGCAACACCGCTGTCCAGCACTGCAAGGTGAAAGGGAGCACGTCACAAACAAAGAGTGTGAAATTGCTTTACAAAAGTGCCACCTGCACTATGCTCACACAAGATCTTCAAACCAAGGTCGTCTTGCTCGCTCATGACCAAGGGAACCTTACCATTCTGAGAGTGGCAACGGGTGTTTCTGGGCAGCAGGTCCACACACAACACACTGAATTGGCCAGCCACTGCCTGTGGTTGTGCAAGTTGGTTGAGGTGTGTCAACAATGGAGCACAACATAGGCGACATGAATTCAAAGTCAATGGATTACAACGATTACAACACGGAGCACAACATAGGTTAAGAGAATCCTAAGACAACAGATTACAATGATCACAACGTGATATAGTTGTTCCACCCCGCTATGCGCAACCTCCCAGTGAGGCACGCCCAGTCCCTTCAGACCAATGGGAAGTACTCAGTCCCACAGCCATTTCAGAACACCACCATACCGCATCAGGCTGGGTGCAGTAGCTACTGCTGGTATTCTTCCGGAATTCGTTGCAGAGTGCAATACATTTGTATATCTCACACAGTGAGCTGCTGTACAGTGTACTCCATCTCAAACGTAAGACATGGCATAGTGAATACCAGTGCATATGCATGTTGAGAAACAGCTCATTTACCGCCAGCTCACATATACACATATGCAGAACATTGCAAGGTGCCAATGCATACCAACTGGCCGGTCCATCGATCAGGACTGCTCCGAATTGTCTTACCAAGTGTGCCCCCATTGCTGTGTGCCGCTCACCTTGAGTTGTTGCAGGTTGAGCTGTTGATGTGCCTTCTGCATGACGGGCCAAGTTGCACAACAACACCTTGGCTGTCGGAAGGGGCCTCGAGCGAACACGGAGCCAGCGCTGAAACTCAGCTGACACAGCCCCACCACGGTCTGTCCTCATTCTTCGGAACATCGAGAAGAATTGCGCACGTTCCAAGGTTCGGCCGGCGCTGCGTTCCACAGCAGGGACACCAGTAAATCTCCAAGGCACAGATCAACAAGGCCTGCGGAAGACTTTGGATCAAGAGCAAAGGCACTTGCATATACAGTTGCTCCACGCTTCAGCAGGTGTGCCTCCCTCGAGGGTCCCCAAATGACGCACCGTACACTAGGAAAAAAAGGGCCAAATAACACTTTTGGGAACACACATAAAACACATTTTATTATAGTTTCACACGCCAAGAACACAAAAATAACACAAACCCGTAAACTTCGTACACGTTTGAACACGTGTTATTTGGTCCTTTTTTTCCTAGTGGTAGCCGAACATGCTCATAAATACCGCCCGACCCGCGTGGCCCCACGCAGTCAACGGCTTCAGCCGTCACCCTGCCGTGTTGTCAAATGCAGGCAGTGGTCGCGCATTACAGGGTATATCGACACTGGGCGCCTTGCGATACGCGTGCCCGTCCCACCATTAACCACGGCGACGTCAGCCCGGCCTTGGGGGCGACTTTGTCTCAGGGCATGCCGAGCCCACTGCATCGCGCCTGCGCACTGCGGATCCATCCATCGCCACGATAGTGCCCCGACCACGGGGCAGTGTCGACAGCGGTTTCGGCGTCGCGTAGGAACGTGCTGAAAGTGTGTTTGAAACGTGTTGCAAGCGCGTTTGCAACGTGCTGGGAGCATTTTCTCTTGTGCCCCAACGCATCATTTCCTTGTGTCCAATGTACCACTTCAGTGGTGCATTCAAGCGGAATCCACAGAATGAAGTGGAGTGAATGTGTCTAACTCAGGATCAGGGCCATCGGGTGGGAACTTTGGACGGACAGCAAAGTTTTCGGACTTGTGGGCACATTTGGATTTGGTCTGTATGATGCTCAAGCCTAGATACATATGGCTCAATGAGAAAGTGTTTGCCACAATTTTTAAAGCTGTGGTTAGAAACGAAAAATCAGAAACAATATCTGAACACGGTTACATATGGTGGAACAACATGCTGCATTTTGTTGTGTTGTGAGCATGACACGATCACGTCTGAAACACGCCCGTGACACAATACTTCCCTGCCAACACGTTCTTAGCTTATGATTATAATCATAATTATTGGCAATAATTATTGGCTGACAGCTAACAACACGTCACGAACACGTTACGAGCACAGCATGAACACAGTTGAATGCTGTGCAACACGTTTTCCTAAAGATGCTTGGATGTTGGAAAATTAAAGCACGATCCAAACACATTTTGAACACGATTCAATGCAAGTGAACACGTTTGGTTGCTACGCTTTGGGGCTGAGAATTGTGAACACGGTGACAACACGTTTACTTGCGGTAAAACACGTTCCAACACGAACTCAGACCGAGCACGTTCTGCAAAACGTGTTATTTGGCCCTTTTCTTGCTAGTGGGTAGGTTGGCGGCGACGGTAACTCGGTTAGTCAAGTCAACAGGGTCTTGGCCGGAAAGGAAGTGGGCTGGTCGCGGGCCTCGGTGTCTGCGATCTCGAGGCGCCAGGAGGCCAGAATGTCGTTGGAGGCCATAGAGGTAGCAGACCAGTTGTCGACGCCAAACCAGCGATGCACTGTGGTAATTGTAAAGAAGTATTGCGGGGCTGAGCAGACACCAATCCCTGACTGACGAAATGTGTCGATGTGGAGCAAGATGCGGCCGCGATGCGTGGAACTGGCGAGCAAGGCACTGAGCTGCAATACTGCCACCAATGCTTGAACTTTGAGATGATGCTGGAGCGTCCCGACGGGGCGTTGGAATGGAAAGGGCACAGAGGATCGAGGCGGCTTCGATAGCAGAGAGGCCAGCGACGACAGGAGGCGAGAAGGAGGGGTCCATGAGAGGAGGCCACGAGGTAGGTGGACGGAAGAGTGCCATGAGCGAATCCTGGAAGGAAGGGGGGCTTGAACTGTGATGTCCTGCAGAATTATGTAGTCCACTGTGGGACGCTCTGAGACCGCCAAGGGTAGAGTGCACACGGGTTGCTAGTAGACGTGGCCGTTCAACTTTTTTTGTTAATTTACTTTTGTACTTTTTTTGAACACAAACAATCTGTCCGTCAATTTTACGTTACTTTGCCGGGGCTGGGTTTTTGTTGCCGTTCATGCCACGTCAACTTTCAATTTTTTGGCTCTGGAGCTATCCGTCAAGGGGGTGCTTACAGCCACCGGTTTTTGTAAAAGTGATTTTTTCCGTTGCCTTTCCTAGCGTTATATTGCCATCCGTCAGGGACTTGGAGATTCCGGTAGTGTTCCATTGGTCAGCAACGGTTTCTGTTGGAGGCAATTTTTTCCAAGCGGATTTTTTCTCTGTGTCCAGCAACCTTTGCCTCTACATATGAGCCACAGTAGTGATATCACGAGGTGCAGCAGTCCATGCCATCATAAATGCTGCCTCGGCTGGTACTCCTTGCCAAACAGGGGACGCGACCCACTGCTCTTTCCCCTCCATCCCTTGCAAACGCTGGACTACACATATTAACACAATCTACTATAAACGAGGCGTCTGCCCATCCAGTCTGGGAACAGGACCCGCTCTGTGGCGGTTATCCATCACCTTTGCCAAAGCACATTGTACTTTGTACTTAGTACAAGCGTCCGTACTTGCTCCGTGAACCTTGATGGAATTCTGTCGACCTCTATGGTCCGATCAACAATTCTGTTATTGGGGCCTATCATCCGTCAGCTGCGGCACGGATTCTGTAGCCCGTGGTTCCATTCTGGAAGGCTGTGTGGATTTTTGTGGCCGTCTATGCTGACATCAGCGTAGCCCCACCCATTTCTGTAAAACACTTTTTCTCTTTGTAGCCCGCTCGCGGATTCTGTTGCCTGTACGGAATTTTTATGGAGCCAACCAAATTCTGTTGTGGATGGACAGAGGGGGCCACCTCTAGTCCCCGGAGGCAAGTGCGCTTGGATCCACCGGAGGGGGTCGGGTCTTGAGGGGTTGCACTGGGGCTCACTGGAGAAGCTCGAGAAGCTCGAGCTGAGCTGAGCGTGCGAGGCGCTGCCACAGGCGGGACCTCAAAGCAACCACCATGGTGGGTGGCGGGGAGGGGCTGTCCGCGCGGAGCGCCACAATGCGCCACCTCGGGAGGCCCTAGGGCAGGTGCCCCAAGCATCCGGAGAGGAAAGTCGAGGGGCCCCGGGGGATTGGGACCCGAGCCCAGGCGAGGGAGTGGAGTTGCCGGTACCAGGGTCTGCCAATCCGCTCGGGCACCAGAACAGTGGCGTGCACTAAGGGGAGGCTGGCCAAGAGGGTGATGACTTGGGGCAGCAACGTCCACAGGGCGTTGGTCCAATTGTTGGCAGTGCACCAATCGGGTGCCGAGAAGGTGTCGCCTTTGGAGCCAATGTCTCCCCACCGCGAGTTGTACCAAAGACAATGCTGGTTGAGGGCAGAGGTAGAGCAGTCCATGTGATGGGGCCCAAAGAGGGAGTCGAGGAGGCAGAAGAGGGGCGGGTTGAGCTGCCAGTCCTCAGAATCGCGTAGGAGGGACAAGGTGTCGGGGAGAATGTTGTCGGCCGTGGGGATCCAGCAGGGTTGGAACACGATCCGTGCGGTATCCAGAATGTAGAACAAATATTGTAATCTCTTGTAAAGTGGATCAACGCTGGACTTGAAGGATCACCTAAGGTGGTAGACCACTTGGGAGTCCGTCATCAGTAGCACGTGCTGACCCTGGAGCTGGCTCAGAAAGGAGCGAATGGCTCGGATCACTGCTTCAAGCTCCAGCACGTTGATGTGCAGGAGCTGCTCGGTATGGGACCACAAGCCCCGTGCCAAGGCAGGGGCCATGGGTGTCTGATCCAAGGACACTGGTTCTGTCAACTATGTCCCCCACCCAGAAGGGAGGCATCGGTGGCCAGCACTGCCTGATGCGGGGGACATAGGAAGGGGGCAGATTGAAAGCGTGCCGGTAGCCGCTGCTAGAACTGCATCTTGCATAGGGCTGCCCGGGGAAGCCGGACCACGCTGCACCACAAAGTCTTGGTGGCCAGGGCCTGGTGTAAATTCTGCTGAAAGAACCGGGCGGGCTTCATTGCCAGTGCTAGAAACTGAACTTGGCCCAGGAAGCGGGCCAGGAGCTTGGCCTTGAGGCACCGGGCTTGACGGTAAGTGATGGCCAGTAGCATCTTGGCTTGGACACAGATCTGATCGACCTTCGGGGGTGGGACTGCAAAGGTGGCGGACCTGGAGTTGACCACAAAGCCTAGGTGGGACAATTCTTGGGTAGGGAGCAACGTCGATTTGGAAGGCTTGAGCTGCAAGCCCAGATCTTGAAGGGCGGGCATCAAATTGACTGCAAAGCAATGAAGATCCCTACTAGATCAATGCACTGCAAGGAAGTCGTTCAGGTAGAGCAGCAGAAAAACCGCCAAATTTGCGCGCCAGATGGCAGCAAGACCAGGCCACCATGGGTGGGGCTGCCTGTGGATGCTGAGCTGGGGAGCACGCAAAAAACAAACCAGCACTGCCACCACTTTCGAAAACACGTAGGTAGACGACTTCAAGCCAAACGGGAGGACTGGGATTTCCCACAGGACGCTGTTTACCCATATAGTATAATAGCACGCGTGCGCTGGGTGTAAGGCCATATAAAAGTAGGCGTTGGCGATATCCCAGGCAATCATAAAATCGCCCGGGTGCATGCCATATTCCAGAATGCGCAAGGAGGCCATCAGTAAGCAGCGATCCGCGATGAAAGAATTGAGCAGCCTAAGATAGACAATCAGGCGCTTGGAACCGTCGAGCTTTGGGACCAGAAATACCTAGCTGACATGTGAAGAATATGAAGCAGGCTGCAAGGCACCAAGCCGCAAGTACTTTCCCAAAGTGGTCTCCCAGATTGGCAGATCGTCGCCTTGAAACACGGAATTGCCCATATCAAAAGTTGTAGGAGGGCAAGAAAAAGGCAGGCGAAAACCATCGTTGATCCAAGAGAGAATTGTGAGATTGGCGCCGATCCATGGCCAAGCTGCAATAGCATACCATACACGCCTGTAGGGGAACTGCCGCGGATCGATCTAAAGCTTCCTCCACAAGGATTGGGTCCGCTTGGCCGCAAGGGCCAGGCTGGTGCCGGGGAAGCGCAGCATGATCAACGGCGGCAGCAGGTGGGGCGTCCGGTAGGACGAGTTCCCGGGCGCCTGCCATATCAGCTGGTGGAGGGGGGGGCCAAGGCCGGCAACTAGGCGCTTGCAAAGGACGCCGCGCCCGCGTTGAAGGGCGGCAGGGCAGGAACCCGGGGCGCCCCGCGGGGAACGGCCATCGCACGCCGACGGACCATGTACTGTGGGACCATCAAGTGGAGGCGCCGGGGGCACCTCCTCCAAGGATGCGTCCGCGTCCGCGGCCACCGGACCCGTGATTGGCGCGGCGTCCCCACCCGCGGTGGCCACTACAGGGTCGGCCCTCGTGCGAAGAGGTGGCTCGGGTGGTGGCTTGCTTCTAGACGGCTGCCACGACCTTGTCGGCAATGCGGCGGTCGAAATCGACGATCTCCTTGGGGACGGCGGTGTAATGTGCCCCGGACAGGCGGAGCTGTGTGGAGAAGGCGCCGGCGATGTCTCCTCCATGCTTCGTGCGCAATTCGTGCACGTGCACATTGCAAAGGGCGCCTTGAAGTAGGGCGTGGAGGGCGTCGACCACGCCGCGGAGTTGGCGGCGGGAGTTGGGAGAGAAGTCCTCGGACAACGTAATCTGGAGGAGGGTGGCGATGATGTCGAAGAGGTAGGAGATGACGGGGGCCCAGGCGCAGAGCTCCTGGAAGAATCCGCTGCTGGCACCCAGTGCGGAGGCCAGATCTTGGCCCCACGCCATAGAGGCGATCGGGGAAGGGGCGCCGGCCTTGTTGGCGGAAGGGGGGCGTGGAACTGGGTTGCCAGTGAAGTGGGAGAGCTCCTCCTTGGTGCGAATGGCGTGGGCGACGACCTCCTCCGCCCGATCGCCTTTATACCGAATGCAGAGATCCCGCAGCATAGTCAAGAGTGCAGCGTCATCAAGCTGGACCTGACGGAGGCGCTCCTCCTCCGCAGCGGCAGCGATGGCTGCGGGATTGGCGGGGGGCTGTGCGGGAGCGAGCTGCCCCCGGAGTGCTTGGACTTGAGCTTCAAGGGCGGCCAAGCGAGCAGCAGGATCGCCCATCAAGGGGCGTACCACAGACCAGCGGGGTCTGGATTGCTATCACGACCGCAGATCGTGATCGGTTGCTTTCCTTAGCTAGGAAACCGAGCGCGAGGCTCGGAGGAGAGCGCTTGATGCATGACCGCAAGGAAAAAAACGAGAAAGCCACAAGCTCGTTTCACCAACCTTAAGTCCCAAGTTCCCCGTTTGCCCGGATCACTGTGAACCAGTTTTTCCAATGGTGCAAACTGCAGCTCAGTTCGGTTCCTGGGCTTTATGACCAACCGCGCCTGGATCGCCAGGGCGCTGCCCATAATTTGACCACAACTTTAAGAGTTGCGCCAAACTCTCACTCACTAAGCCACTGCTATCCAAGCTTGAGAAACGGCAGCGCCATCCATTCTAAATCCAGGTGCACCAAGTACTAAAACCTTTGCTGGCCGTTCAAAGGTTCCCACCCAATGGCCCTGATCCTGATTTAAACATATTCACTGCATTACATTACGCAAATTTCGCGTCATGCGCTGGGGGACTCCACTTCCGGTACGATGGGACAAAAGGGGATTAGATGACAGTGCGGGTCCCTGTATAGCGCCCTCGGCCCCCAATGGTGCCCCCCTTTTTGGTTTGTCACCATTTCTGTAGTACTTTATGCGGCTTCGCTGCTGCAAAGATCGATGCCGATATATGGCACAACCCTTCGGGGTATGCGCAGCGGAAAGAGACATGCGCAAGCCAAAACCCCAGGATTGTATTCACATACACAGGGCACAGTTCCCCTCACACGGATGCAGAGCTTTTTTCCAAAGGAATTCCACTCGTCCGAACTTCAGGTCCCACACTCGACTTGGAAGGTGGCCTGCTCGGGTGCACTGGTCACAAGGCAAACTTGTCTTACAGACCGGGGGTGGCTGCACCGCACGCCCCCACCCTTTTTATACATCCCGGCCCAAATCTGCATACGACACACCAAAAAGTCCACTCCAAGGGTCCTATCAGCTCCAAGAGACCCTTTCTCCCTACCATAGACCAGGCCCTGCAGTCGAATCCCAGGGTTCTGCCATTCACAGTCCCCTCAGCACACCCTTGGCTGCACCCCAGAGGGTCCCACAGGCCCCTGAAGAAACCTACGATCCCTACAATATACAAAATGTCCCTTAATCAAAAATACTTCCTCCGTCCGGAATTAATTGTCCTCTGTGATTTTGGTGCCTTACTTCTCGGTCATAGAAAATTTATTTCTCATTCAAATTTCCTGCAGAGTTGAGCCTATATTTTGAGAGTATGCTCTCAAAATTCCAAGTAAATCCATTGGGTATTTCAGATTTGGCAGCACTTTGTAACAAGGGTCGCCCACCCAGAAACCCACCAGTTTTTCAACATCCCTACTGAAATGGCCATTTTCGCTGTTTTGAGGAGCATGCCTTTGCGGCAGCGCTGCAGAGCCGCTCAGGCAGAACTATCCATGCCGTTTGGACAGAAGATCATGGAGGTACTTGCAAAGGAGAAGGGCAACAGAAAATGTGTCTTGAGAGCCCTGATCGTGGAAGTCGCCGTGTCTTGCGGCTGCAATTCAAGCTCGATTGGCCGAGTCAGAGATGCCCATCAGGTCCAGATTTCTGGACCACGACTTTGGGACCTCCAACTCCACTACGAGGGATACTGCAAGAAGCCTCCCAAATTCCTCGCAAACCTGTAGGAAAGTGGTGGTCATCACCCCGTTTAGCGGCAGACAATAAGGGGGCAATTAGGCAGTAGCCCTCCTAGACAAACTGGTGAATCGACCATTTTTTGGCACTTGAAGGGGTTGAGCTTGAGAAGAATAGCTAGATGGACAAAACTATGTTTTTTAAAAGGAAATGCACTTGCTGGGCAGTGATGAATTGTGGATTGCATGCAAGAATTGGTAGATCGTTGCAGTTTGTGGGGTGTGGGCTAGGCTGCCTACAAAAGCAACGATTCAAGCCTCAATCGAGTCAGATTGTACAAGCAAGTCTGCAGCACAACCTTGGAACAATAGCTCGCACATGGCCCAAGCTTGAATACCTTGGAACCTAGCCTTACCCGCTTGCTTTACATCCACATGTCAAAGATTGACGATGGCCAAGATTTCAGAAATCGTCAAAATTGCAAATTGCAACGTGTAAGGGACACCGCCCCTCACCGACAGTAACGACTTGTCTCTGGGCGCCAAGGACAGGAGTGATATAGAAACGTGCAGATCTCTTGTGGATGCAGAATTTGCATGCACACTTTTTGGACGATTTCCGGCCAATCTTGAGGGCCATCCAGAGGGGTAGGACTAACTTTTTTTTCGAAATTGGTAGTTAAAGGTTTTGTAACCCAATCTTCCCGATTCTGATGTTTTTTTTGGTAAATTTATTGTGTTCTTTGTAATAAATTTTTATCTCTCAAAAAGATAACAATACCGGATAGAGGAAGTATAGAAAATCAGGCGTCCACCAAAAAGGCCATCTCCACATCAAGGCATCATGCGAACCCAAGATGCCCCGTCATCACATTATGGCCCATGCTCCAGTTGTCCAGCTCCCGCTCCAGTTGTAACATTGCTAGAATCCACCTGCGCCCGTTCTCTTTGGCTCCACTAAACTCAGCTATAATTCTCCGTGGAGGGAGGGGGCTCGATGTCTGGCTTGGTTTTGTGCCCTTGAAGCCAACCTTGCACTTCGAACTTGATGGAATCGAACCTCCACCATGCTTGTATCGCTTTGGCCCGAGCGTTTCATCCTTTGATAGCATTTTGTAATGCTGGTGTATCCAAGTTTGCTTGGGCAGTCCAAGGGGTATTCGGGTCAGTATTTGGCACACTTCCACTAAGGCATTAAACCCCCTGTCCGTCAAACATGCCTCGTCTAGGCTTGACGCATTGATTCGCTTGTGGAAGAAGTATCCATGACATGCCTCTGATCCATCTGGATTTCCTCCTCCATGATCTCCAGCGCGCGCCACACCATGGGTTTGTTATCCATGCAATGCATTTCTGAGACCTCCACATCCCGTCAGGATGCATCCCACGCCGGCTTCAAACCGGTATAGCGCATTACTTCGAACTGCATGAGCACCAAGACTTCATCACCGGAGTCAAACTTCCCATGTACAATGAAGCTTGCAGGCCCCCACCACTTGCTTTATCGTATCAAAAATATGGTAATCGTCACCCGGGGAGGCCTCCCAGATCTCTAGGAGTGCGCACTGGAGGTCGTTGGCACATTTCCAGACTCGATCCATAACCACCTCTACCCGCTCGTTCGTCCAGGTCTCCTGAACTCCTGGCGTCGCAAGGCGGGCAGCCTGGAATTGCTCCAGCTGCTTGCAAAATTCCTTGATACCGTTCAGGTCAGGAAATGCCTGGGCCTTGCGCCACTCTATGATCCGGTCCACACTGGCTGGAGTGCCCTCGCTGGTCATAAAGAAAACCATCTCGATGGTGGATAGGAGGTTGGGGAGTTGTTACATGCACCACCTGCTCTGGACAAATGCTCTGGCATGGATTCTACATGCCCGCCTCCTCCCCATACGGCTGCACATGCCCCAAATGTCAAATCAATCGTTTTTTGCCTGATTGGACCACCATGTTTCCTACGGTCCATTCTTTGCAACATCTATCACCATCTAAAAATCCCATTTCTCCTTCAAATCACCTGATCTTCCTTCCAATATATTGCTTATAGAATTTGGTATTCATCTACACACCCCTTAATGACCATGCTAAGAAAATGACCCTGGCTCTCCCTAGTCACGCCATCTTCCGTGCTCCCCACGAAACGCCTAACTTAGAAAAGCATATGACAGCGTCCTATACTGCCAGTGATATCCCCGATATGCCACCAGCCTGTCCGCATCCGCATCTCCTCTGAGCCATCCACGAAAGCCACCTTCTGGGCCCCTGCGCCTGCCATTCCCCATCGCTCCCCGCGACCCCGCCCAGGGTTCCAGGCTGTTGGATCTCTCTTCTGGGGCTCCACTGCAAACCGTTGATGGTCAGATTGGCGGCCAGCCCCTGCTCCATAAATCCATTGGCTAAGATTGCTCGTCTCGGCCTTGCATGCTGCGCATAAACGTCCGGGCCGTCGTGACCCGTCGGTCCGGGTCATGGCCACCCGGAGTGGGGGCGAAAACACGCAGTCCCTTCTGAACAGAAATTGTGTGGGCAGGATGAAAGGCCAAGGGGAGGCGATCCAATTCCCCTGAAGTGAAAGGGCCAGGCTTGCACGGACGGTGCTCGCCATCATACGGCTGGATCCCCCCATCGCTGGCCCACGATCTCACATGGATCCGCCCAACGCAGTGATGTGCATTGCTCCGGTTCTGCACCACGGGGCCTCTCCCTTCTGGCCCTTAAGGCCAGCGCAGTGGTCACTGAGCGGGGGAGCTGTCCCTCATTGTGACACGGGGACGAGCGCTCCCAGGGGAGGCATGGATGCCTTTAGAATCTGTTGCTTCGAGTGTGCTGCCGCATCTGGGATGCTTAGCTGTACAAGGTTACGTGGGTGCGCCCTTGATATTGTTGTTCTGCCTGGACCCATTTGCCATTGTTGGTAGTCTGACATTGTCTGATAATTCCTGCTGCCCACACAATTCCCTCTCAGGGCAACCGTCGCCAATGGCCAAGGCTCCACCGCACGTGAATCCCTTGCCAGGGCATTCTGGGCCTCATGGGGCACCAGCTTGATGCAACTGAGGGTTGCAATATTAGTCAATAATGCTTTCATTATTGGTGACTCAAGCACTGCACAATGGGACCTCAAGCTACTATTGCGGACAACCAAACACACCAAAGAGAAGTGTCCGGTGGACGGATGGAGCGGTGGCCATTTGTTTCCACGAGCTTGACATATTGCGGACGGGTGAGCGGCACGTTTGGTGCATCCGTTGTGGAGTCTGGGCCCAAGGGATGCCAGGGGAGGTGTGCGTTCCATGGCGGATCTCCACCTATGCACAGCGAAGTGGGCACTGCCCGCCTGGGCTCCTTACGGCCAGCGGAGCCGAGAGACGGGCAGGGGTGCCCAATGTTGTGGCGTCCATGTCTTCAGTGCGTAGATTGCTGTAGAGTCCGGGGCCGATAGAGACCATGTTTCAAACGAGAAATCTGTGCAAGCCTTGCCCTTGCCCCTCAGGATGGGTAGGCGGCAGCGCCTGGCGTCAGTCAAGGCCGATTGATGGCACTCTCTTGTGCCAATCAGGGCAACCATGGGTGGCACCATTCGGTGCCAAGGGGGAGCAGCAATGGCGAGAGTGCGAGGCCACGTTCGACCTCCCACTCCCGCCTTTTTGTTGTGACTTTCGTGCCCAGTTCTTAAGCACCGCGCAACTATTATTGACCGTTGACGCTCCCATGCTGCACCTGCAACTTGCACACGGGGGATTACCTAGCTCTGGGCGACCTGCCGCACGGGTGGGGAACGGTGGGTCACGTTCATTGTGCAATGCGTCGCTTGCAACGATGCAAGCACTCGGATGCAAGGACGTCCCACCAGTACGTACACGTGTGCTCGTCCGCAAACAAACAGACGGTGGTATGCAACCGTGGCCATCCTACAATGTATGGTGGGATTTCATCTTTGCAATGCGCCGCAACATTCATTACATGCTTTGATTGCAGTGCTCTGGGCTCCCGACAAATAGCCACCTGATCAAGAATAAGTCCAGAAAACTTCACAAAGCAATGTATAACTATAGTTCAATAAACATCTCATAGACCAAATGCAAACCCTCTACACATGGTCCTCTGAAAGTTTGAAGAACTCTTTCAGCCTCGTTTGCATCTTATTCTTGGCACTTGTGTGCTTCAGAAACTCTTGCTTGGCCTTGTGCAGGAAACCCTCTGCCACATCCAAACCTGCTTCGGTAGCAAGATCCTCGAGGCCAAAAAATGACTTGCAATTTCTAGTACGTAGGAAACTGAAATTGCCCATCTCGCGCTTCATGGTGTGCATCATTTGTTTCGTCCACATCTTCTAGGGCCATTTCATCGCTCCCTTCACCTGGTTTTTCTATGAATGCCAGCTCCTCTTTTAGCTCATGAAAAGCACCTTCTGCCACCGCTTCTGATACGTCCTCATTATCCTCAATGGACACCCATGCTTCCATACCATCAATTGCTTGGAGAATCTTCACAGAATTTCTGTCTTCTTTTCCAAATTCTTGACTTCTGGCTGACACAGCCATAGCTAACATGCCATTAATGATGATGGCGCAATCATCAATTTTCCCAAGGTACTTTGGCCATGTGTCTTGGCACACACATTCCGCATCTCTGCAGCCATGGTAATGGGAAAAATGTCAGCTTTCAACCAACATAGTGCAGTGCATTGTGTTGTGATGTTGTCCCATGCACTTTTCAAAAAGTGAGCAGCATAAAGTACATCAGCATCATACTCTTCATCAATGCCTTTCAGCCCCTTGGCAATTGCTAACTTTGCTCGCCTCGATTCCAGATTGTGCTGCAGCACCTCCAAGACTCTTGGCAACAAGTTTCAGAGGTAATGTGCTTTGAAATCCCGAATCATTCCAGCATCCATTGGCTGGTCCACATAAATGCAATTTGGCAGCAAAGCCATGACATCCACCTTGCATCTTGGATGGAACATCGTGTCACCATCATGCGCACTGAAATTGCCCACAATCAAAGCAATTCTTGCTGTGGAGGGAAGTCGAGCTGTCACACAATGGATAAGCATCTTCCGAAACCATTCTTAACTCATTCTTGTCACTCCATGCCTTCTCTTGATGCATATAGTAACCTGTACAGGACATCAATCGAAAGCATCTAGGGTTGGCAGCTGCCCCGACAACGACAATGGGGACTTTGATTGGCCCATCAGCATTGGCACATGGAATCACTGTCAAACGATCTTTGTTGTGCATGTTTTTTGTGGCACATATAGTCTTGCGCCCTTCCGCACTAATGGTGTATGTACAACATGGCATCAGTTTGAAGAATAAGGGTGTTTCATCCGTATACCATCCAATACCACACGTGCACGTTCTTCCAGCCCACACACAGCAAGAATTTTTTCCTTCACCACAATGCCCATGGACCTGAGAGACCTCCTTGTCACTGGCATCCCATGATTTCGAGCAAGCTCAAATTATTGTATCACCTCACCCTCAGTATCAGTCAAAGATGTTTCCTGAACGCCTTGCTGGTGTTTCTGGTGATGCTTTGTTCCAGACTTTTAACCAATGTAGAACCTTGTCTTTTGATATTCTTCAAGCACGTCACAGAAATATTAAACATTTCTGCAAGTCTGGCCTTACTGCCTTGGCCTTCGAGTTTGGGCGCAGCCCAATACACTTCAACTTTCGTCTCCAAGGTCAATCTGGTCCTTTGTGGTGCACGTGCCTGCACTTTTTTCTGGCTAATCCTGATGCCACGACTTCCGCCAGCTGGAACTGCATCAGGGACAGCAACCATCGCTGCATTTGCAGAGACATCTGAATGCAACCCACCCGCTCATGTGCTCCAGCTCCTGCCCTTTCTTTCTCATCATCGTCAGACAAATCTATCTCCATGTCACTGCCAAGACCCTCATCGCCGCTAGAAGTTGCGTCTTCGTTGAAATCCAGGTCACAGGGGGTTCCATCATCGTAGTCGTCCTCATCGCCATCAAAAAAGCTCTTGATCGGTTGCTTTGGCATCACAGCCGATCTCCGCACCGGGCACTTTGATGCTCGCACTGGCCGACAGGTTGCGCAGTAGCGCCTCAAACAACAGTCTCCCACTTGCAAATCCTTGCCACACGAGCAAGGTCAGCACCATGCATGCATAGGGACGTTGAAGCCAAGGCAACTATGGACGTCACTGACCCCAGCACTGATTTGGCAGAATGGGCACACCAGTCGTGCAGCCATCGCACGCCCGAGATGATCACAACAGCGCCGCCACGCAGCTGCGCCGCCACGTCGCCACGCTACCACACCGCCACGCTGCCACCCCCACCACGCTGACACCCCGCCATGCTGCCGCACCGCCACGCTGCCACACCGCCACGCCGCCACACCGCCACGTTACCACACCGCCACGCTACCACACCGCCACGCTGCCACACCGTCAAGCTACCACACCGCCACGCTACCACACCGCCACGCTACCACACCGCCACGCTACCACACCGCCACGCTACCACACCGCCACGCTACCACACCGCCACGCTACCACACCGCCACGCTGATGTGCTGGCACACTGCCACATGACGCCGTCGCCAGGCGCCGCCACAGCGCCAGCAGGTAATTACACAAGGCCATGTTGACTAAAACTACAACTAAATGCATTAAAACAAATTTAACACAATAGCACCCCGGCCCCCAATAGCCGCCCCGCTTTACGGCCATGTCACACGGGGGTTTGGGGGGTGGGGGCGGGGCGCTATATAGGGAACACTGCTATAATCCAATCACCGAATTCGGCGGAATCTTGTCAACATCGCCCCCGGGTTAGGTCCTAGGGCCCAGACCCGGACACCAGGGCGCCATACTGGCGCTTGGGCTTCGCAGACACTGGAGCCCTAGTGCTGGCCCTCTGTGCTGGTGGACAAACCACAACGACGGGAACTGTGGTAGCGCGTTGTGCAGAAGCGATCACCTGCGATGTTGCAGCATCGCAGCAGGCCACATCGCGTCATGGTCACCGGCACTCAGGCAGATGCGCAACCCTTGAGCCACTCGATCGGCGATAAGAAATTATTGTCATGGGGGGAAAAAAGGATGGCAAGCTGTGGTTCTGGCTGAGCGTGACCTGCTTGGAGATGCCCAGGCGGGAAGCGCCTCCCTGGATTGCTTTTTTTGGAAGGGCCACTAACATCATTGTTGCCATCATTCTTCCCAGTGAGGACAATTGCAACCTGGGATGCAGCTTCAGTGCGCCACTAACGTGTTGCTATTGGATTTGCTGCGCGGAATTTAAAGCCACCCATTCCTGTCCCCTTACCCGCCCTCCGCCCATGTTGAATGCCGCACCATGCGCGCAAGACCGATTCCGATCGATCCTCGCCAGGTTATATGCACTGTGAGCGAGTGCGCCTGCAGCAGCGTTGAGTTTTGTGGTGGATTGCGTTGGCGTGAGCACGTGCCCTTGCAACTGCGATAAGAGTTGCCGCCACCAACGCGCGGGAAGCCCGTGGGGTGCCGACACGCGGGACACTGATTGATTAGCGCTAGTCCCGTTGTCGCCCCCGGCATAGGGCGCTAGGACCTAAACCCGGGGGCGATGGTGATGAGATTCCGCTGAGCTTGGTGATTGAATTAATGCTATGCCGGAAGAAAGCAGGAACCAAGAACCGGGGGCCCTAGGTCTAATAGTACAGGCGCACCTGTGGGGAACTTCGACCAGTCGCCGTGAACTCAGCACGGTGAACATGTTCGTGAATTCCATCGTGTTGTTGCGTTCATTTGAAGAAGCTATTTCGGGACAGTCCCTGCTCGGTTGTCCAGAACTGTTGTTGCATTACAGTAGTAGGTGTGCAATAGTTGTTGAGCTGCTGTTGCAAATGAACTTGCTGGAACTAAGCCGTCGGTGGATACCGTCAGACACTGGCGTTTACTCGGAATAAAATCATGGATTCAAGGTCGACTACAGCATTGATTTGCCATGAAATACTGCTTTGATCCCGAATGCAGCACTGCACAACTCGCAATTTTTTTGTAATCAGGTCGCATCACCGCCATCATCATTTTCAGGTAGATAGATACTCGAAGTGCCACGACAGCAGGCATGCATGTGAGCTGCACCTCGCGCACATTGCCCTGATTGAGGCGCCAGTCGAGGTTGTCAAGGCTAGCCTTGCAAATCATGCTCCGCTCGGTGGCCACTTCGTGCCAGCTTTCATTCAACGATCCTCGCATGATGGATTGCCTTTTCGAGCAAACAAACCCATTACAGAAACACTTGAAGGACGTGACAACCCGAACCCGTTCCCAGTCGCTGTACAGGAATTGGGAATGCAGTGCAGTGGTACACGTCCCCAGGCATTACCGGAGCCGAGGGATTTGCGGCACTCCCTCTTGCTGTCGGGGTCGATAGCTGCAACACAGGAGAAGCGCGGTGGGCACAGAATCTGAGCAGGAAGGTCCCATGGCCAACGGTTCCTTGCCTTCGGACCCTAGCAAGACGATGGCGCTATAGTACACATATCCCACCACGTCTGGTGCTTCTTGCACACCGAAGTCGAGAGAGATCGGCGGCGGCCCACACCGGGCGCGAAGCGCATGTCGCGGCTTCGAGCCTGTGGGCGCGTGGGTTGCTGGATTGCTCGGCGGGGATTAGAGACTGTGCAAAGGGGCTCGTGCAGGCACAGCCGTTGGTATCCGGATTTCCGTGTTGAACCGCACGGCAGGGCGTCGAGCGCGGGCAGCCATCTAGATGCCGATCTTGTGGGCGAATGTCGAGCATGTCAGGCCGTGCCGTGACTCTCCCAGGCCGCTGCAGGCACCAGAGTCGGCAGGTGGTCGCCCTGGCTTGCCCCACAGGCCCCGCAGCGAACCCCCCAATGCACCTTGGCTAGGAGGGCGTTAGTCGGGGCGGGTCGCTCCTTCGTCGCCGCGTCCATGCTCTCTGCGAGCGGCCGCGGAAGAGGATCTTTTATTGTCAATAACTGGCTGCTTGCGCTGTGTGACGCGGCAACGGGGAGGCGGTGTGGGGGATGGAACCGCGGTATGCAATGATATGTGCCCGCGAAGTGGCAAGTGTTGCAGCACCTGGTCGGGAATCATCATAGAGGCGGAGGAAGAGTAAAAGTGTTAAGCGGAAATGGCGACCCTCCTGAAATTGTTATGGGGACACACCTCTAGCAAGGACACGGAGAAACGCGGCGTCTCTGGAGCTCCAGAAGGCGCGGGAGAGGCATTCGACAGGGCATGCCTGCCTTTAGGCGTTCGGAGGCCAGAATGCCTAGAGCGTGCAGCTATGTGACTGCACCATAAAGGAGACAGAGTAGCGATAGCCTTTGGCATTAGTGGAAAATGCGATGATGCATAGTGACGGTTGGTGTATCGCCATGGGAACAAGCTTATCAATGAACCTAGTGATCGATATCAAGGTAATTGTGTAGAGCTTGGCACGCTAGCAAGGGAGCCACACCAGAGCAAAAAAATTTCAGCGCCGGTGTGCTAAAGTACCTAGGGCAACTAGGGCAAAAGAGAAAATTATTGATGCGCACTGCAGCTTAATGGATCGCGTGAAGCCCTGGGCCCCTTGGACGCAAATAAGTAAATGTTGTTGCTGACTGTTCTCAGAAACGAGTAAAATTGAATTACACGATATTCCGTAGTTGCAATGTTAAGGCACAAAACTAAATATTTGCCTAACACGGCATTCATTTTCTGCACACAATAAACGATGCCGCAGAAATTTGGTGCAACTATCATCAAAAATGGTTGCTTTATATAATTTTCCAATTCCGTGTTTTGAACCACAATCCATCCACCCTTCTGTCATTAGACGCATGAAATTTTGACTTAGTGTTTCTCTTGCTTCCTTCGTCTTTATTTAGACACATGTCTTTATTGAATAAGCTATTTCTTGCTATCAAAGACAGTGGCCGGTGAAAAACAGACCTGCACGCTCTCTAAAATTGTCCAAATTTCAGAACGAAAGAAGAAAATCAAGTTACATGCGTCTGAACCCTTGGCCAGCTTATGCGCTCGAAAGTTTTTACCAACAACAGCCTCGAAATGATCTCGTGATACCATCCTGTAAAGTTGCCGCAGTGACGTGACCCGTTGTGTCCAGCACTCTTGAGACAATGCACTACCAAGAAACAGGCCAGATGACACAGACTTGGCACGTTCTGCTCAAAATCCAACTATGTCGTTTCGGCAAATGCGGTATAAAACCACACAGTTAGTACACACATTGACGCAGTTTCAACCGCGTACCCTCATAAACCGTGTAGACTTCTCGCGAACCCTCACATCCTCCAGAATATCCATATCGCAAGACAACTTGGAAGCTCGGCGGAAGCACCGCAGATTGTCCGACATAGATGCCCGAATGCCTTCCTGCCACATAGAGCGACCGTCCGACAGACCAAGCATAGAAACCGTTTGGCAGAACGCCGATAGCGGAATCTCACCAAACCGTTGATTCGATTCAGCCATGGCAGCGATAGTGCCCCAGTCAGATGTCAGTCGCTGGCGGGACTCAACACATCACGCTAGATGCGAAACGAATCTTGAAACGATCATTGAGACCACTGGGACCATAAGGAATAGAGAGCATAGTCTGGTTACAGGCTGATATCGGCACTATCTTGTTTTGTTCATGGTCTCATTTGTTTCTTTTTTTGGCGGTCGTTTCACATTTTCTGTCTAATATTCACCTCGGATCATACGTTTCCCAAATATTTTCATTTTCCCTATTCTTCTTTCAGGATAGCTCGTTTATTGGACGGAACCAACGCAGTGGCCCAAAGCTGGTAACCTTAACAGGAGATAAGGGAACGCCATATCAAGGAACACAAGACAACACCGGGCATTTTGCGGTCAACTTTCTGTTGTTGATTTGTATGCACGTTCACTCAACCCATTTCTGCATGCAGAAGGACCAATTGGGTTCTAGCAGGAAGGAAAGCAGATGACAGGGGAGCGCTGTCTCTGGGGCGCTTCTTAAGCCGTGGTGGATATGTGTGACAGAACCACGCTCAGTCGGACTTCGGCATTGTAAGCGTTTCGTCGTGTCGCGTTGGATCACGTTATGCGATGCGAAGAACTACATGCAGCTACGGATCGTCTAATTGGATTATTGGATTCAGACCCCTCATCCAGGTGAGAATGCTACCAATTTCGCAAGCGATCCAAAGTTTGCAGCGAGAGCAGGCGGGCGCACTGACCATTCAGACTTGCAGCGAACAGTGGAAGGGATCCCTTGTTAACTGCCCAAGAGCCGAAGCCCCTAGTCCCTTATCCATGGCACTTGAACGGAAGTTTTTTCCTGCAATTTCAGAAGGGGGAGGGGCCTGCAGAATGTTCTTTTGTACATCAAACCTCGTCGCCTTCTCCGTTACAGGTTTTGATGCTGACGGGGACGCATATCCGACTTCTGGAATGGAGCGCCACCATGGCACCAAAATAAGAATTTCCACAAACCAAAACCTCAGAAGCAGCTCCTTTCCGTCCGTCCACCAAGGTCGTACACTGCTGAAGGCAACACGTCTTGGGGTGGTGGGACTACCATGTTGTGCAGCTTGTCGCGTATCCAGTTGACCATCCAAAAACTGGCCAACCCATGGGCGGTGGCGATGGCGCTTGCAACGAGGATTTCCATCTCTGGGTCGTAACAGCGCTTGATGGTGATGTAGGGGTTGTCGTCAGGTGAGGGGCAGAAGTATAGCCGCAGACAGAGCATTTGTGCTGCAAGACTCAGCAACGCAACCGCGAGGTCGAGGATCATTGCGATGTGCCAGCGCACAAGTGGACTTGGCCCTGGAATCTGGGAAGCTGCAGTACTTGAAAATTGCATGGGCATATGGCATCAGTGATGAAACTGCATTGTGCTGTGTACGTCCAGACATATGTCGTATGCTGCAAATTATATAATTTGCATTAATGCAGAGTGGGAATCGCTACGCCACTTTCGACATACGCAATTCGCAAGAATTTAGACGGCGAAGTTCGGCATCGTTTGCAAACGCCGCCGCAGAACCCAATGCTGCCCACATAGTTGTGGCAATCGCTGCTAAGCGGCACTGTCCCCAAAATTTCGCCTTCGAAAGATAAGGCGAGTCCACGCACCTTGCAGGCGAAAATGTTCATATGTTCATCCCGAAACATAATGCGATGAGCACCCCATTAGCATCGCGATAGCAATACCATTAGTAGAAATAGTGGCATCGTGCCGTTGACATCAGTGCAAATACGTACACCAGAAAATGACGGCGACAAATTCGGCGAAAATTTCGGTAGGTGTCAGACATGCTACAAACTCGACGCCGCTTCCACAGCAGAGGAATTTGCCACAGTCGAATCGACCCACCTGCCCAGGCGAGGAGAGCCACTGATTATCCCAGTGCTCCAGCAGCAAATGCCGCAGCTGCTTCGTGGACGAGGGCTGCGGTGACAATGAGCATGAGACCCGCTCCCAGGGTGGTGACGGAGACGGCCTGCCAGAAACCCCTGCACGCCTCGCCACTGGCATGTTTCGTCCCTCTGAAAAGTTTGGGAGAGTAGGGCCGTCTGATCGCCCCACCAGTCGCTCTTCTGCCTCACCAGTCGCTCACTATTGCTCTGGAAACTGGCAAAACAGTACGAGCCTCCAATGAGGGACTATGTATGCGCTTATCATTCCCCAGACAGGAGATTCTCCACAAAGTCAGATTTGACCAGAGATACTCGAAGAAATGGGCAAATGGAAACTACAGTGGATTCTATTTGAATTCGGAGGTACCCACTCTGTAAAACGATTACCAATTCCGCACGAGGGAATCGGTCATGGGGTAAGCAATACATAATGCCATTACACCTTCTTGCCCCTACACTAGTGCATATCGCCACCGGCTTGGAGTCTCTGCAGCGTCTCCTGCAGAAATGCATGCGCTGTACATGCCACCCGCAGACAGACCATCCCATGAGCAGTGGCGACCACGCTCGTGGCGCAGGTCCCCAACCCAACCAATGATTATGGGGTCTCCTTCATGGCCGTAGCCAGGTATGTCACCATAGTAGCGGTAAGCGGCCAAGCTTTCCACGCGACCTGCCAGCACCGCCGCAAATTCGAGCATCGCAATGCCAAAGCCACGCTCCGAGCGCATCGCAGAGATCGGATCCCTGCACCAGGGCTGCACAAACGAGAACACAGTGGGGATAAGTCCACTGATGAGAGCTATTCAAATTCTAATGTTAGGCTTTCCCTGGCGAAGTGTTTCTCTATTTTGAATGCCTATGCACGGTAGCACAGTCACACGGGGAACCCTGTGCCGGCCTCTTTTTGCGAGATTTGTGTTTGCAGTCTATTCATGACGAGATGTTGAACTTTGTGTCTGTTCAGAGAATCACTCGTGCAATCGATGGCGTATTGCGACACTGTGAGTCGCAATAAGAATCCCTGTATTTCTGGGGCGTTTTTCATAGCACGCACACAGATGTGCTGCAATTAGGGATGGAGTGCGACGTAAGTGCGAAAAAGAAACAGCTTGTTTATTAACTTGTCATTTGGTGCTGGTCAATTCAAGTCATGAGGTAATGAAACACGTGAGCCGCGAATTGGCGTGGAGATTTACCAAGATAGACAGATAGATCCTTCAATCCACAACAACGCAGAAATCGCCATTATGGCTGGATACAGCAGGGTAGTCGTTGGGAGGATCACGACGAGAGCGACGATGGAAACAGCCAAACAGCCAACCAGACAACCATCAACATCCCCTTCCAGCGCATGCTCGAAGGCGAAGCTACCTGAAACTGTGTGGCTGCGGCAACTGCCGTGCCGCCGTGGACGAAAGGAGGATCTGCTTTCATTCCCCCAACAGGGTGAGCCAATGGACAAGTAGGTAAGTGCTATGACATAATTTGCATAAAACTGGGAAAGGTATGCACTATAGCTGTAGGAATGAACACTTGCTGTGTCCGTGCCCTTGCTGCTGCCACAGTGCTGGTGCCAACCTGAGCATTGCAAACACGCAAGATACAGAGCTGTTCGCAGAGGAGTGGGTGCCTGTTTTTCAATGCTTGCGCTCGACTTCGGCGGCTCCTATAGGCTGATAGGCTGTTCGGATGGGGAGAAGGGAGGGTTCTGACGAACCAATCGATATGTCGGATTTCAGCGGCGCCTGTGGGCCGCTGGGCTGTCTAAAGGGGAGCTTGCTAATGAATCGAAACTTCGGTTTTCAGTCGTCACATTGGAACTGGCATTATGCAACTCCTTATTCCCATCTCCTGTATTCAATTTTCTCTATTTGAAACACAAAATTCCTTACAAGGATGGCCACCAAAATTACAAGAAAAGATCAGAATCAGAAAGGTTGGGATCTTGCAACCTTACCTATCAATTGCCAAGAAGCCAAAGTGATCTGAACCCCCTTCGAATGTTGATGAAAAGTAAATTTTGGTCCTTTTCAGCGAAAAACATGGGACAAACCAGTGGCTTAATGTTGTAACCGCACACCACAATCTTGCAAGCGCAGCTTGCATGACATCTCGTGGAAGAATGAAATGTCTATTGCAAGGATGCAAAGGGTCCAAGTCATAGAGGACATATGGCATGGGGCATATAAAGTATGTTTTATGTATGAAAATATATCGGCTGTTGGTATCAATACGGACATTGGTGTTGCCACGACTTACCGGTTATTGCATTCTTAGAATTGCCGTTGTCGCTGGTTTCATTCACGTTATTTCGCAATCAGCAATACAGCCGTTTTGATGTTTGTAATTGCTTTTGCTGGCGTCGCTGGTTTATCTGTCGTTCTGTAGAAATTTGTTTGCATTAATATGAATGGCATTAGGATAAAAATGGCAATGGCAGTGCCCATGCATCGGAGGCCCACTGGCGTCAGGTCAGGGAGGGGACCACGCATTTCAAAGCAACTGAAATACTGTGTCCACGCAGCAAGCCCCAAAGACCTTCGCGTTATGGAACCGACACTAGTGGAAATGATGTTGAGTCGGTAACATGCGAATTGGGTGGAGAAAGTGTACAAATGTGTTACTCTGCCAGATTTCGGGTCGCCCATGCTTACTACGCATGGCAGTGCTGTGTGAGCCACGCATTATTGGAGGGGCGCCGCCGGCGTCAACGTTCGCGAACTTTGCAAGGCACGATGTACAATGTACATACATGATGTGCATTGTGCATCACACTTTGCCGTGGGTTTCCACCGGTCGGGCCATGTAAGGGTACCTTATATTAGGGCGGCTATTGGGAACCGCGCCCGTTGGGGCACGGCCTGTGGAGGCGTAGCAAAAGGGCAACTCAGTGCGCTCTCTTTCGTCCCCGCCCCGTTACGAGGCCCAGTGCACTGACTTTGGCCTTGTCCGCGGAAGAAGAAGGGTTATTCAAGGAACACACAGAGGGACTAATATATCCTCCCGCCACTTGGTGTGGCTGCTCCCGCCATTAAGCCGTGTACTCAGAGATGTCAGTCATGATCACCATCAGCCATGATGGATGATGGTTCTGTGGTTGTTGTCGACACATTTTCGTCGCTGATGTGGACAACGATATGACAGTAGCAACAGCACCAAAATAGCGTACAAAAGCTTGTTTGCCGATAAAAATGGCCAAAAATCATATTGGCGACACTCAAAATGATAGCCCACAGTCATGTTGTTCATGTTTTCTCAGTTTAGAGAAATTGTGTCACAACATTATTGCTTGGCTCCTAGCTCTCTCTTTCAATTTTTTAGAACAGACGCACCCGTCATCTATGATGACACGACCAGTGACATGGCCGCACCATTCCAGTCAGCAACACCTGTGGATCTGCTGCTGAGGAGAAAGCTGATTTTTGGCTGGCTAGCTCTTTCCATCATAGCTCTATTGATGTCGCGTTTGGGCACTGCCTCACAGGGCGGTTGCCAGTGCTCATGGGATGTTGATTCCGTGAGTTGCATGCGCTGCACATGCCACGCTGCAAAATCAGTGCCAAGGGGCATTGCAGAGCAAGTTGAAGGCATGCGCCATTTCAGTCGAGAAGTGGGATACTGGCATGTGAATATTTTCTCCAACGCCTCATTCTGTTGTATGGATCTGGGAATCAAATTGCAGAATGCTATACTTTGAGCTTAAATCGCTTCAGTTATGGAACGGGGTTCGCATGTGTCTGAAGACATTGCCAATCCTCCAGACCTAGGTTCATAATTGATCATGGTCAGTGACCGTATGCACATATTGCACTCTTGTGTCTTGCTTTTCAGACTCCCAGAGCAGCAGCAAGCGGCTGGAAGAGCGTAATCAGCTGACCCTGATAACCCAAGCGCGCAAGATGGACGAATTATATGAACATCGCAGTGTGCGCCAGCTGCTGGAAGGATGGGTCGCCATCTCTGTCACAGAAATGGAGCCAGGCATCGTGCGCATTGTCGTTGCAGCTCGTGGCCGCCATGCATATGCTGCATTTCCTGCTTGAGTGCTCCTTTCGCTGCCGGCCGCACAGGGGCCATTGATGCGTTGCTCCACTTGGGCAGGTGCATTCCATTTCGCTGCAGTCAGGTCATTTGCTTTCATAGTTGGCTCTAAATAATAGTGCAGAGAGTGCTCGTCTGAAACGAAATCGCTTCAATCATTAAAGTGTGTATGCCTTTGTCTGAAGACATTCCCAGCTATCTGCCTACTGCTCGCAAGTGTAATTGACCATCTGCACACATCGCACTTTTGTTTCTCGCATTGCAAATTCCCACAGCACCAGCAGGCTACAGGAAGAGCATGGCCAGATGGACCTTATATCCCAAACATGCGAGATGGGCGAATTATATGAGCGTCGCAGCGTGCGTTAGTTGTTGACGGCATGGTTCGCCACCTCTGTCACGACCATTGGGGTGGGGGGGGGGAATCATGCTCATTTTCGTTGCAGCTCGTGGCCACCATGCACATGCTGCATTTGCTGCTGGAGTGTTGGTTTTGGATGCCGGGCCTTGCAGGGCGGTCAACGGTTTGCTTCACCTGGGCAGGTGCAGTCCATTCTAATGCAATAAAGTCTTTTTGTTTTCGTGCTTGGCTTCAAATAGCAGTGTGTATTCCAGCAATCGATTTCTACCGTGGCTAGTTGGTAGCAATGGTACCTGAAATGCCATCATTTTAGTGTCAGTAATATCGATGCTGTGTGTGCATATACTGCACAGCCTTTAGCTCAAGACTGCAAAAGCTGCTGTGTTCCTTACGGATGCTCTAGAATTTTCTGCAGGCAAAGCATTGTTGATCATCTGCCAGCTCCTGCGCAAATGCAAGGCGACGCGCAATTTCCCATTCTGCATCTATGCAGGAATTCGCAGTTCTGCTAACGTGCTTTGAATGCACAGCAGCTTCAGCAGCAGAACTGCATGCTTTTGGTGACTATTTCATGGTTGTAAATTGTCATCGTTATCGGTTATTTTCCATCAAATGTGAGCCTGACTATGTTATAGTCTCGATTGCTAGCCAACCATCCAACAAACTCTCCACCGGTGCAAGAGAAGTTATCCTTGTGGTCTTTCCCCCCAAGTAAAAACTTCCTCCGTCCAAGATTATTTGTCCTCTATGAATTTGCCCCCCTACATCTCCATCACGGGCGCTTTATTTTCAATAAAATTTCTTCCAATAGTACACATATGTTTCGGGAATATACGGTCAAAATTTCAGGTCAATCCGTTTAGTATTGAGGATTTGACAGCACTTTGTAATAGGGTCCTCCCGCCAGAAACCCACCCGTTTTTCAACAGAGTCACCGAAACAGCCGTTTTTGGCGATGGTGAGGATCACGACTTTGCGGCGGCCAGACAAGTCTGCCTGTACAAAACTATCCATGTCGTTTGGACAGAAGCTTGGAGAGGTCCCTGCGAACAAGCAAAGCGGCAGAAAACGTGTCTTGGTGGGAGTGATCGTGGAAGTCGCCGTGGCTTCGCTGACCTAATTCGAGATCGATTGGCCAGTTCGGGGTTGCATTCCCGGCCCAGATTTCTGAGCTGTGACCTTTGGAACTCCATCGTTGCTGTGAGAGATACTGCGCAAGCCTCCCCAAGCCCCTTGAAGTGGTGCGAAGGAACGTGATGGCCATCACCCTAATCAATGGCGGACGATTGGGTGAGTGGCTTGGGTTGGGGGATGGCAAAGTCGACCCTTGCCGCGACAATTGAAAAGGTGGAACGCGAAGCGAACGGTGAGAGAGATCATTTTGTGTGTCTCTGACAAGTAGAGACTATGTAGATTGGGAAAGGTTGCGGACTACACGTACAAGTTGGCCGCTGTTGCCAATTTTGGGAGTGTGGGCCCAGCCACACACGAAGCCTCGATTCAAAGATCAATCGAGGTGCTATGTTGAGAAAAGTTGTAGCACAGCCTTAGGACGACAGCACGCACAAATCCCAAGCTTGATCGCGTTGGTCGTTTGCCTTTTCCGCTTGTGGCAAGTCCTTGCATTGGAGATCCGGGAGGGCGGCGATTTCTGCTATCGTCGATGCTGTGACAACGGGCTTATTCGATGGGGATCCAGACACGGTTGAGCGTGTTTGGCTAGTGCTACACCACGAGAGGGACGCTGACCTTCACCGCGATGGCAAGCACAACTTTGCTTTGGCATGCCCGGGGCGGGAACGACCCAGAACCACGTGGCTCTCTGACGGACGCCGAACCAGAATGCACAATTTTGGGCCAAATCTTAGGCATTTTCAGGGGGCCATCAAAGGTAGTGAGGATGATTATTTTTTCACAAAAATTGGTGGTCAAGGGTTCTGGAACGCAATCTTTTGGATTCTGACATTTATTCGTATTTTTGAAGCGGTTTAGGTAACGAAATTTATCTTTTAAATAGAGGAAAATTAATCTTGCACGGAGGAATATATTTTCTGTTGCTATCAAGCAGCAGTGGAGAGCATAGTTTCAAAGCTGCTGGGCTCGGTTCCGTACGTCCATCACTGGGAAAAAAGAGCCAAATAACGCGTGTTAGAATGTTCACAAAGTTTGGGCTACGGGTTACGGGTTACGGGTTACGGGTTTGGGTTGTTTTTGTGTTCTTAGTGTGCAGAACTTTGAATAAATGTGTTTTATGTGTGTTCGCAGTAGTGTTATTTGGTCCTTTTTCGCTAGTGCATCGAATGGTAAGTGCACTGGGGCATATCCTACGTAGGGAAGAAAGACGTGTGTAATATTTCTGCCGACCACTCACGAGTGGCCACTCATAAACCTGATCAGTTTCATGCAGATTAGGCAAAATGCCGGTAGTGTAACACGCCAATGGAAACGTGCGAATTGGGCGTGGTACATGATGATTAGTTCCGTTGCCTTTTCTACATGAAAACTGTCTCGTTGTGCATGAAAAAGGTAGAATACATGCCGCTTCAACGCTCTTTTTTTTTTCTGATCTTCCTTCCCAGGAATTGTGGTTGGCCTCAGGTGTACGCCTTGCATTTTTTGTTGCGTTCTGCCGCGAATGACGCTTCTGCCCATATTCCGTTGAATTTACGCCTCACACGCTTGTTTTTGTGCATGCGCGGATATCTGGGCATCTAACGTACAGGTGAAATCCTATATTCACGTCCATTTCAGGTACGCAGCGCCATGCCAAGAATTAGGCATTGGGTTGCGTGACATCTGCCAACAAATTGTGCGCATGGATTGAAGCACATATAAACTGCACAAGCACACTTGCATCACTTGAATGCATGTGCGTATCGAAATACCGTTAACGCCATCTACTCTTTCCATCCAACACATTGCAGACTGCGTCACATAAGCACTGCGTGCATGCAATTTCCAGGCACGTCAGCAGAATCGAGTCCAGGATATATCCATTATATAATGACCAGCCGCACACTTGCGAGCATGGCATTCGCCCTTGATCTTGTAGCCGTGCCGCTCAATTTCGGAATATTCGTTGTCTGCGACATATGACTGCTGCCATACTTCTTCTTTCCCAGCAGGAGAAGGGCCAAGCCAAGAGTGCTATTTCGAGCCAGCGATAGAAATCCATGTCGCGAGCATCACCGTCACTGCCCATGGCTGGACCAGAACTTGGGTGGTCAGGTGGATGCGTGACACACTGGCGTGATTGCGCAGTACTGCGCAATGTGGCAGCCCCACAGCCCTGTGGGGAATTGCTTTGAGCAGTGTGGAGCCCGGTTAGAAGATCTTATGCTTCCAGCAACTCTCGATATTTCTGATGGGCCTCCATTTAAATGCCCAAAGCGCACCACATTTTCAGCATTGGAAGGTGTGATAGGAAGGCAGCTGTGTGCTGTGGGGAAAAAAGTTTTTCTCACACCTCCTGGCGTGGTTTGAAGCTCGTGGGATTCGGATTCCCTGTCGTCGCCTCATCAGGCGTCATGACAGGGCTCCTCGGAGCCCTCCTCCACCGCTTCTGCAGCGGGCATATTGGTGCGTTTATTACATTACCAAATATATTGATATTGTTACATTATTGCATTTAACACAATTTCGTACGTTATATAGCTCGGGAAAAGTTCGGGAAAAAGAAATAAAAGAAAGTACTGCAACGTACTGAACCAGACACGACTGTCCCAAAACAAGGTTATACATGGCCCTGGTTATTAAACAGGGCCATCTAGCTGGAAACCCTGAGTCTGCATGTACTTTGTTTATGTATACCCGGTCAAAATATTTTAGTATTGTTTATGTATTTAAGTGTTTACGCGCAAAAACGTAAATAGTATTTTTACACATAAGCACGTGCAAATACTCAATGTTCAAGTCGTAAAACCAAGCATGGCCTCGTGTACATAAGACAGTACATACAGACTTACGGAGTCTGGGGAATGGAAGCTGGATGCGCTGTAGTGGGCAGAAAATGAACCTTTGTTTGATGCTGTCGTTTCCCTTGCCGATAGCGAGGTGGACACTAGAGGTGGCCACTCAAAGATGCCATCCGGTCCGTTAAGTCCGGTTCGTTAATTTTTATCAGCTGTCCGTTAAATTTCGTTAAAGAAAAAGGGAGAAAATTTCAGAAAAAACGAAAAAAATCCAAAAAAATCGAAAAAAACCCAAAAAATCACAACAACTGCGGCTAGTTGAAAATCTAGTATGCATAGGTTGAAAAAATACAAACATACTCTCTAATAGCGAATGAAGGTGGCCACCGGATCCGTTAATAGCGGGGCCCGAGGTGCGTCCGTTAAATATCCGTTAAACTGGCGGACCCGCTCTCTCTGCTAATAGCGGCGTGCTTACCGGATGGCAGCGGACGGCTGGTGCCAGTCAGCGGACTCTGCGGATTCCGCTTGGGCGTTAACGGATATTTTCCAACGGACCGGAAGCCGCGCACCCCATCCGCTAATTTAGCGGATGGCAGCGGACGTGTGTGCCGAATCAGCGGATGACAGGCAGTAAGTACTGATTTTCGAATCTGCGGATCGGGTTGATTGCCAGCGTGGCTCAGCCAGCGTCCACATACCGCGGACCTTATTTGGTCGCTCTTCTGGTGCTGCCGCAGTCTCCAACCCTTGCCGCCCCACCAGCCACACCATGGACCCGGCACCTGCCGGGCCAAGAGGTAAGGCATACCGCGCGGCGCGCGCACGGGCGGCAGAACCAGAAGCCAGGGCAACGCCCTCAGTACCGCCGACCTGGCGGGAAATT
>CAJHUC010001891.1:0-30704 GCA_905146915.1 Ostreobium quekettii
TGGGCATTCGCCCCTTACAAGTGATATTTTGGGGATCTTACTGGCACGCAATATGATGGGTTCGTGTCGGTGATGGGGCGTTCTGTATAGGTATGAATCAATCTAGTTGTGTGAGGATGACATAATGGGAATTACAAGAGAGCATGAGATTATCACTGATATTTGTACCGAACAACTCTCCTGTAATAAATAACCGCCGGAATTTGTCAAGGCACATCTCTGGCAGGCCCCTGGTGTTTATTATGTCTGTCCTAGCCGCCTCAATAGCGGCCCATTGCACCACAGCCCCTCGAGAGGCTCGGTCCCATCCGACCTCACCCTCTCGCGGTACCCGAGTGTCCGTGATCCAGCCTAAGGAGCCCCAAGGCACTTTGGCATGTCTGACACTCCCCCTGGAGTCGCAGACTTGATCTGTGCGGATCCCAAAGATTCTGAGGGCCACGTTGCATTGCCACATATGCAGTCGCTGGAGTTGGAGTACTGTAGCGCCCTACAGCAGTGCTGAGCGGTCGGCATGTGCAGTGGAGGAAGCTTTGGTTGAGTTGCATTGCGCAAATTGGCGATTGCTTCCATGGAGATGTGCGGTGTTGGCATGGAGTCGCCAAGTACAATGATTGCAGGTGCCCAGATGCTGGTTGCGCTGGCTGACGCCATCGGAAAGGGGATCCGTTTCATGGAAAAATGAGTCTACTGGGTTGGGAAGTGCGTGAACGCTATTCTCGGTTTGGTGGGATGGCTGATGGGTATCGAAAGGGCAAAGATGGAGTGTGTTTTGAGAATCGTCGAAGTGGTCTATCACTTCCTCAGTCTGTTCTTTCTGTTCAATTCAACTGCCACCATGTTTTGCGCCATGTATATCCCGATTTAACGAAAAACTCTCCCCTCTCCTCTTCTCCAGTCCGACCGCTCCCCCTTGCCCCAGAATTTCGCCAAGAGTGACGTAACCGGGTCAGCCCAACGGCCTCCTAGATTTGGGCAGATGATGAGCCCGCCCTCGCGCCACGGCAAAGAGCAGAAAACTTCCGCAGCGCGTTCAGTTGGTTCTCCCCCCTGCCCCGCCACCCGGCCACCCCCGCAACCGGCCGTCCGCTGCCGGGGGGCCGCCTTCAGGCCCGACGCCTGCCCGAGGAGCTCGTCGCCCGGAGCAGGGCCCGCATCATTGAACAGCCGCGGCGGATTCGAGCGGTGTTGAGGAGATGTCCCGCAGCAACCCTTTCAGCAAGGAGCCCAACCCGTTCGCGGTGAGGCGCCCGAGGCGCGATCTGTCGTTGCCGAATCGGTGTTCCGAGGCGCAATGGGCAAAAGTGGGCACAGGGGGGTTTGGAAGTTTGGGGAGCAAGGGGGGCCAAATAGCCGCGCGTGCTGTGGCGGAGGGTGGGTGGGGCAAGGTGGGGTAAGAGGTGGGGGAGTTGCGTGATGTGTGGGTGGGGCCAGGCGGGGAATTGTGGGCAAAGAGCTGGGTAAAGTTGGGGAATGCTGGTTTGGGGTTGGGCACTGATCGCGCGGGCGGCGAGCGGGATGGGCGGCCACCGGCGTGCGGGGCTCCGCTTCCTGCTACTGACGCCCTCGGAACGATTTCGCCGGGCGCAGCTGGCGCTGTCGGCGCGGGCCTGGGCTTGGATCAGGTGGTCGGCCCGCCCTGCTTGTCTTCTGGGCGCGTCGGACTCGCGGTGAAGGGATGGGACTTTGTTGGGTGGGGAGGGGTGAGGGTTGGGGTCATTTTCTTTTTGCGCCTTAGGGTGCAGTTGTGGAGTTCCGATCCCTTATGTGAAGGAAGGCGTCGCAGTTGCGGGGGCTCCTGCAGATGAGCGCGACCGGCAGTTTGACGCCTTCCGGCATCCTCAAAACGTTGTCGATGCGCCACTTGCCATGGTACCCTTCTGCTCCTGTGGGCGCATGGAACTGCGGGGTGGGCTTTTGTTGTTGATCAGATTGCGTTTGAGCACCAGCAGTGCGCTGGACGCTGTTCTTCCGTTCCGTGCTGATGGCTGCATGGATTGAGTCGCGGCTTTAGGCATCATGCCCTGAATGGGGCCATGTGGCAAAGAGGGGGGAGGAGGGGAGGGCAACCGTCAGAGCAAGGGTGCTGACTGCCAAACCTGTTGTGCATCGTCGCAGGACCCCTCCGTGACCCAGCACACTGAGACAGAGGTGAGATTGGGTTGCTTGTGGGCCGCTTAAATGGCAGCTCTTTTTGTTGCATAGTGCATTCCTCACAGCTTTGGCTGGGAATAAACAGTGATGACGTCAACCCAAATGCAGTGGCCCATGATCTGCCCAATGCCCACTACTATGCTGTTTGCAGGGATACAGGCACTCAAAACCATGCGATATTACTTGCGGTGCACTGCCATCGTTTCCTACATGTCTGTGAATCTGCTCTTGTTGTGTGTGTGCTCTAGGATGATGGAGGGTATGATGTTCCTGCCACAACAGGCAAGTAACTTGGAGCATCGATTCCAGGTTAAGTTGCTGCAGTGTTGAGAAGCATCTGAAAACTGGGAAACAGATTATGTTTTGGGGCACCCTCTCCAAACGAAGTGCGTCAGGTTTGTTTTTCACTGTGCTAGCAATTGGAGCAAACCAGTAAAGTGTGGCGCTGAAAACAATGATGAAGGCAGAAAAATAGTTGTGTGTAGGTTGCAGGCACCAAAACAACAGGCTTGTACTCTTGGGGCCTCAACTTTTGAGTGAAGTGCATTCAGTTCTCAAAATCAATGTTTTGGGGTCAGCATGGCTTTGCACTTGCTTGCAAAGCGGCACGGGAGCCACACTTCTTCTGGGGGGCCAGGGCAGCACATGGAGCATAAAATAGCTTGGGTTGCATTAAAAAGGGACATGTGCTTCTGGGGCAAATCCAAATGAAATCCAAATGAGCCAAGTAGTTGATGAGTGGCTGGTCTTTGTGTTACCCCTGCTGGAATGTAAGGGACATCATTTGTTGTTGTATTTTGTGCAAGCGTTCCAAATGTTGTATCAGTGTGGTTGTTCTTCAGGAGTTGGTGCCTATGGTGGGGGAGCTGGTGCCTATGGTGCGGGAGCTGGTGCATGGTCCACGGCCCCACCACCACCAGCACCAGATTACACAAGCCCAAGGTCGCCAAAGAATGGCTCAAAGAAAGTGGGTGCCTGACACTTTCAGATCTCCTGTGGCACTTCGTGCTCTTTGTGCTGCAGCTTGGAACTTGTGGCAAGGAACCAACTGCTTTTGGAGCAGTAGTGCACGATGTGCTGCTTGCATTGGCTTTTGTGGATCAGCATGCTGCAGCACAATCTTCAGCACCCATATGTGGAGCTCCCCCCTCATGATAGTGCCCAGATTTTGCCATGCTGCTTGCATGCAACACAGATGTGCAAGACAGAATCGAGGTTGCACCCTGTGTTTTACATCCTGCCACTGTTGCTGTACAACATTCTCATCACCAACTGTAGAAGTGCAAGAGACAGTAAGAGAGATAATTCCTGCAGGAAACAGTGTGGGAACTTGCAGCATGTGTTAAATGCTTGAAATGATGCTGCAGCTGGCATTTGGAATTTGGGCAAAGTTGCGATAGTTTCTGCAAAAGCTGCAGTTGATGAGGCGTTGCTGGCAACGCATGAGAAAGTGTGCAATGCCTTTAGCATAGCATCTTATGCTGATAATGTTGTCGTTGACAACTTTTTTCACGAAACAAGCAACAGATTGTCATTAATTCTGAAGCCCAAACGGTGATGCCAGCAAATTTGCCACCAGCTTTCAGCAGCTTGCTGCGCCCCTTCGGTGATAGTATTGTTTGTTCTTTAATCTTTGGCAGATTGTACGTTGCCTGTGACCTGCAGACATCCATGGCCACTTGGTTGTTTCCTTGTTTATCCTTTGAGTACCTTGTCGACGAACTGCCAGTGGTGTGTGGATGTTTGGAAAGATATTATCAATAGTTGATCATTCTTGTCAGTTCTAAATGGCATTTCCACACTTGCAGAAAGAGAGGGGCTTAGATCAGGCACCTGTTCCGCCGCCAGCGCCAGCACCAGGAACACAAGCACCAAGAACAAAGAATTTTCCCAAGTGCTGGCCATTGGTGTACCATGACATTGATGCTGAGATCCCACAGCACATGCAGAGGCTTGTCCGCTGGACCTTCTGGTCCTACCTGGTGAGGACTCCCCTGTGAGGCTAGTGCGGTTACGACTGTTCATTGATTAGGAAAGGACAGATGTCCTGTGTTAGCGTGCAATACACACAATTACCTCATCAGCAGCATGTGCTGTTGTTTACCTCTGTTACGTACAGTGGAGACCGACAATGATGTAGATAGCTGTGTGTCCTGAATCATAAGCAGACGGCCTGGTGTGCCATGCAGTGGGAAGCATTTGCAGCCAAGAATGGTGAACATCTGTGGTCAATGCAATCCAGTTAGATTGTATTGGCCAGAACATGACAAGGTTCTACCCCTGCAAACAGAGGGGATGCCGGGCACAATTTCATGTATAATGTTGGTTAAGCGGTGTGCTTTTACTGTGCATAGCGCAGTGTTGCAAGCAGGATGCGACACCATTTGGCAGTTCCAAAGCAAGTTATGTGCACTTGATCATATGTTGGTAGCATTTTTCTTGTATAATAGCAAAGAGTGTTTAGTCAAGTACAGTCACACAGGTGATCACAGTCAAGCCATGTGCCAAATGTTCAGGACAGTCCTGGAGTAGACACACAGTATACACACGTCCAGTATGAAAATCGTGTGGTAATCTGGACGCGATGTGAATTAATATACATGTACAAACATAACACACAGCATGTGGTTACACCTGAAGGAATGCAATAGTCCATTCAACATTCAGATTTTTTAGTTTTCAGTCCACAGAGAATGTAAGGTGTTATATCCCCATAGACAGGGTTGTGAGATGCAGTGTTCATGCCATGCACCTCGAATGTGCGGCATACACCACGTCACAAGCAGACCAGTCCAATATCATGCAGGGGTACTGCAGGCACTTTGACTTGGTTTGTCCTCAGAAACCTGCGCAATTCAGGGACAATGCCAAGTGTCCATATGCATACACAATACTTGGAATGAGAGCACAGCACAAAGGTGCTGTGTGATATGATGTCCCAGGCTAGCGATGTGACAGCAGAGTTAATGTCCCAGTACAACCATCATCCTGTGCAGACTTGATGGCACTTGCTCGCTCGAGTAAAGCAACTGCAGGCCAAAAGGAGCTTGGCTTCATAGCAATATCTGGTCTGCGTTGCGCAGCTGAATCCCGGGCTTCAAGAAAGCACAGGCGGCTTTCCCAAGCATGAAGGCTGCATGCTTGCTCCAGAGAGACCTCTGTTTACTCTTTGGAATCATAGCATTACCTGTTGGGTAGCTGTTCTTGTCTCTCTAAGAATCAACGCGTTGACTTGTGTGTGTGCGCAGCTTTTTGTGGGGACCCTGGTGTGGAACTTCTTCGCACTTCTGGTCAGCGTTGGCTCTGGCACCAGCTTCGTTTTAGGCATGCTTGTGGCATGTGAGTGGACGCTTAGTGCACTATTACCAGATCCTTGTAGGCCCTTTGTCATCCCAGCTTTTTTGCATGACATCGCTGGAAGGGATGTTCAACATCAAGACACTGTTTTTTACACCAAAGTGAACAAGTTTTCTTTGCCATGTTTGTGTTTTTGGTATTTTGCTTTCAAATACAGATGAGTGAACGAGACCAGTGTATATGTTTGTTGTATAGTGGCTGTGTATGTTTTTGTGTCTTTGAAATATTTTGTGCACTGAGTGTGCACATGTCCAAATACATCCGAATCTGGGTTTGGCAGACTTTGTGTTGTGTCCCCTTGTGGCAGCAACACCCTGTACATCACGTTGTCCTTTCCATCGCTCACATGGCTATATTATGCTGTCCTGCAGTCCCAGAGTGAAACAAACCAGTCGCCGAAAGGAACTGCATTTGCGTGGGAGGTTCTCATGCCTCAGCAATGTGCCCTGTGTTGCCTGGCACTAATGCGAGATTGTGATTTGATGCAGTGTTGTTTCTGGTTGTCGGAGTTCCTGCTGCATGGGTCCTGTGGTACCGTCGCATCTACAATTCAGCCATCAACGACCGGGCGTTCTCATACATGTGCTTCTTCATGTTGTACATTGTGCATATTGGGTTTTGCGTTTGGGGAGCCATTGGTGAGTGGAGATCGCTTTGTTGATTCTGGAATTTTCTTTGCAGTGGGGTTTGGTTTGAACGCAACACCAATATGCTGCTGCTGCTGTGAATCACACCACAAATAGTTGCTCCAACTCCTTGACATGTCGGATCCCCAGTGCATATATGCCCCATGTCCCTGCCTTGCGTGTGCCAGCCTGTCCAGGCTGCAAACAAATGAAATCAGTGTATGAGCAGCAACTGGGTTGTAGACGCACACGGAATGGACAGTGAATAGACATGGAGAAAAGGGGAAGACACTCAAACAGGCAGGCTGCCAGAATGCTGGCTCTTGTCTTCTTGGATAAGCTTCAAATCATACTCACCCTTCAACACATGAGCACTGCGATGATGTGATGTGTCATGATGCAACAATGTAGACAGAAACATGGTGCAGAGGTTCCCATGCGATTGTAGCTTTTGCGTTCCTCGGATGTTCAGGAGCTGACAACACCGTATAGTATTCAACCCTTCCGCATAGTGACGCAATGCTGGGACCTTTTTCGTGGAGCTATGAATGGAAGAGTTACAGTGTGGGAGAGAAATGCGGAGCAGCCAATATGGTAGTGCTCCGCCTGGCTCCAAGAGGAGCTGGGTTCGCCACAACCCACAGCGCCATTGGGTCCCATGCTGCACCCAATAGGCGTCTGGAACTCGCCCCTGCTATGACGCGAGGGTCTCTGGACTGCCCGTGGTGTCTTGCAGCCATGGATGCACGAGTCGCTGTGCAGAAATACTGGCAATTTGAGCTCAGCCGAAAGGCGCAAAGTCGCCATTCCGGTGGCGCCCAGGTGGGAAAAGCTTGGAAAGACATCGTGAAACTTGGCATGCAGCTTCTGTAGCCCTCCCCGACCCCACGGGACACGATGCGGAGCAAAACAAAAAGCTGTAACGCTGAGACAAAAAAATGCGGGTAACGATTAAATTGTCTGATGCGGAAGGGTTGAATATTTTACAGTAGCTCAGGAGACAATCGTTTGCCCTGTGACCATGATCTCTTTCTGATGTTCTGGTTCATTCTGCATTGTTTGCAAAGCTTGCCGGTTTTCTGTCGTTCATCAAATAGCAACTAAGATGACCCTGTGCGCTGTCGTTTCCCACAGCAAGTTGTTACGCAGCTCAATGTCATGCCACCAGTCCAGGGAAACATGCACAGAGTCTTGTTTTTGCGCATGCCTGCCCGAAATGGTGGCACAAGACCTCATGGCTGGCCAGAAAAAGAAGTGGAAAAGTCCCGTGATAGAGACACACCAACTGTACTGAAACAAACTGACATGCCTCATGTTCAACAGGTCACAAAGTAAGTCATGGGTTGCATATTCAGCTGACCAGGTGCCGAACAGAACAATGCAATACACAGGTGGTTTGGTTTTCAGCTTTCATCGTTATAATTCCCTTGATCCTGTTGACACTTACATTTCACCCACACCTACTCCGCCTCATTGTGGGTGTTATCCTGATTGACCGTGTTGTTTTGTCTCTCTTTATCTCTAAAACATAGCGCTGCTGTTAAGAATCCAGGTGCCTTGCCCTTGCCCGAACAGAAGAGATGTTTGCCTAGTGCCATCTGAAAATGAGCACAAAACAATGTAGGGCTCAAGATGTTGTTCATGCCTTTATTGTGGGTATTGTTGTTGCCGTGCGTTGGATAGTGTAGTAATATGTTATGTAAGCCATGGCTGCATGACAATTACCGCATGACGATTACACTCACATGCCTGTGTTTGTTTTTTGGTGCTGGTTCCAGCCCCTCCCATTGGTGTCAACAAGAAGGCGTTTGCTGGCTTCATTCGTATGATAGACATGTTTGATGACGAAGACGTGTGGCTTGGAGTAGTGTACCTCATCGGCTTTGTACTGTGGACCTTGTGTGCCCTTGTGGGCATCTTCCTCTGGAGCAGGGTGAGACGAAAAGAATACTTACAGTTGAGATAACTATATGTGTGCAAAGATAAGTGAGAGATATGTTTCTGGGCAATAGGAAACAGCAAGAAGACAAGTAGAGATGGCAGATAGATAGCTCATAACTATAAGGGCTGCAAGAAGCAGTGGGAATGAATAGATGTTATGGTTGTCTCATTGAAGCTTGTGCCTTTGCTTTCGGGAACTTGTGTTCACCGCAATTGCAGTGGCCCATATTGGTCCTTATTAAACCTAGAGAGCTGTGGCTTGCTAAAGGTCGCCTCCCGAATTGACACATTCTCTCAGCTTCCCAACAGGCACATAACAAGCAAGCCATGAGGACAGCACCAAATGCGTATTCATACTTTGTTGTACGAACACAACCCAAGATGACCTTTGCAACAACAGGGAAGATCCTGGTGGAAGTGGCATTTCTCAGTGCTTTCATAAAGGGCTCAGATAAAGGAACATTTTCATAGGAAAGGTGTGTGTGTGTGTGTGTGTGTGTGTGTGTGTGTGCTGATGGCACTATTCCACATAGCGAGATAGTTGCAGGCGCCAGGGTAGATATGCACGCGAGCTGCCCTGCCGGTGTTGTTGTCTTGTCAGAAGCGCAGCCTTTTGGTTGATCCATAATGTCTGGACTTTGCAATTGCGCAATGTCCCACACAGCCTGTCAGCACGATGTTTGCTCTGGTGTATGAATGCAACTATGCAGTACAGGCATTCAACACTGTTGGCACAGTGCTTCCCCCCCCCCTCAGGCAGTAGAGGCTTGTTGTGTGTGTATCCAGACAATCGCCAAGTAGAAACAACCCGCCAGAAGCTGCCTCTATATTCTTTTGTCCTCAACATTTCCAAAAAAATCGATGGGCTAAATGTGCGCGATGTTGCTGTGCAGTTGATGACAGCTTTCCGCACCAGTGGTGGCATCCAACAGGCACAGGCAGAGGCAACGAGGGCAGTGGGCAGAGCCGCCGTTGAACAGGCTGGCAGAGTGTGACAGGTCACATCATATGATCACCACCTAGGGTGGAATGACGGCCCTCCTGGGCAGCATCCAGTCCCGATGTTTGGCAGTTGGGATGCCATGGTGCGATTTCGGGGAATGGTTCTTTGAAGGTGTATTGTTGCTTGAGGGGCTTCTTCGATGGTTGTTTTAGGCTTGGGGGTTTGGGTCTCGTTGCTATGCAGTGAGCGGCGTTTTCCTGCATGGTGGGTGTCGATCGGATGCCCTTGGGCACCCCATCTCCACCAGTGCACAGTGCTCAGCTGTCAGGGGTCAACTGGGCTGGAAGAGTCACCGTGGGGCATTGTGGAATGCTGGGAACCCTGCACACTTGATCTTCAGACTGTGAAATGGTACCACATCAATGGTGTTTGATCCTGTTGAACCAGCTTGAGTGACCAAAGCGTTGCAGTTACTGCCCCCTGAACATACCCCCAACATCATTGCCCCGCTGACTGTTGCCCCTTGGCACCTGGCAATGGTGCACACATCCATGCACGGCTAAGGCCAGGGATGGAAAACCGTTGCTGACTGTCTACGACCCTGGTCCTGTTTGATGCATGTTGTTCAGTCGGCTGGACATGATGGATGGTTGCTGTCCCTACACTGCCACCAAAGCAACTCATTTTATCCATGGCTGTTGTTCTTTATGCAGACGTCCTTTTCCAAAACATTGCATCTTGGTTGTGTTGTAGCATTGTGCAACAAGCAAATGTTCAGTGCATCAGTCCCGCAAGCACTCGGATCTCAAGATATGAAAAGTCCTGGGAAGGCGACCGTTGCTAGGGCTGGAAGGCACCGTGGGGCTGGCTTCCTGCGTGTGTGTTCAACGCCAATTGCACTGCTGCGTCAGCGACGCGACTCGTAAGGGGGTCACACTGGAGCGATTGCGCTACACTCAGCGTCGAATTCTCACTGGGGTGGGGTGGGGGGTACGTGCGGTCACTATGTGGACGCACTCGGTCTATCTGCCGGAACCAGATTAGCAACAGCTCAATGATTGTCCAGGTTGTCGGCAGAGCAGTGCTGTTATTGACAGATCATTACAGTCCTTGGCAGAGAAATAGGCTGCATATGTGTGCTTGTGCAGATGTTAGCCACATTTGCAGCACAGTGATGGAACCATGTCCTTGTGCCTTCCTACACAATGGCGGGTTCTTCGCCGATGCAGAGTGATGGCTAACCTGGAGGAACAGCGCACCGCGCCTCACACAGGCTATCAGTCGCGCAAAAATCGGGAAATGTCCGACTCGCCGAACAGTGCGCCGCAGTACATGCGGCGCTCGCCATGCACAACTCCAGAAAATTCAATTCAATTCAAAACCAGCGATGCACAAATCCAGCGATGGAGTAAGCTATGGAGGCTTCTGTGGGTTTGTGTCTCATCCATGCATAAAGTTGCTTTTGTACTTCTGTATTTTCGCATTGTGTATTGACTAGCAATTGCCGATTACCACCCGTGCCCAGTCCCAATTCCAAAAAGAGTCGGATATCGATTCCCCCAGGTCCCCAGCGATAATTTATTGGTCCCTCGGTCTTTTTCGTGAGGATTCCTTCTTTTTAAGCTGACAAGGCCAACGGGGGCCTGAGGGTCAGTCGTTGCGTACAATTACGGGCTGCACCAAATCGGTGACTTTCTGCACTAAATCAGTGACTGCTTGCACCAACTCCCTCTAAAACTTACCTAACCTAAACCTTAAACCCAAACCTGCCCTAAACCTAACGTAACCCTAAAACTCACCCTAAAACTAAGCCTAACCCTACAACTGAGGTTAGGACATAGTGTTCACGTGATTCGGTGCAAGCAGTCACCGATTTGGTGCAGGCAGTAATACCATTTCGTCAGTGGTCCAGGGTTTTAGGGTGTCAAAACAAGAAGGGATCTTCACGCAAAAGACAGCGACTAATTGGTATGCACTGCCCAAAAGACTCATCCGGGCACATCCCCCCCCCCCCCAATCCGTGTCGGTCGGTTCGGCCCAGCCTGGCGCCGGCTATCCACGTCGCGGTTGCTACCGCTCGCACACCCACCGCAGGCCCAGCGGGCGTCTGCGGTGATGGCCCAGTCCCTGGTCCTAGTGGATGCTGCCCTGTGCATTTCGCCAACCGTCCGACGTCCCAAATCTGCAGGGGGACCAAGGCGGCAAACGGAGAGGCTGGGTCGGGCGCCTGACGCGGAGCGTCGCCACGATGGCGCGAGAGCGGTGGCTTCATCAGGTCGAGTTGCTGCACAGGCATCTTATTCTGTGCGCTAGGGGAACGGACGCCTGGGAATTGTGCTCGCTGCCGTGCCATGGATGGGCCTGTGCGACCTGGGGATTTCGAGAACTGCGGTGCATATAAGACCTTGTGGGGATCGAAGGAACCACTGGGGGAGGGAGGAATCAATGCCGTGAACGCGGCACCAGGCGTTGGACCGATATGCGTTTTGGTATGGCTCCATGCGATCCAGTATTCAATTGGGTGGCGCCGGAGAACTGGTTGATTGGGGCTGTGGCGTCAATTTCCACCTTCGGAGACTCTTAAATACAGTTCCTCAAGCGTGCAGCGGAAGAAAAAACTGATGAATTCGTCTCACAGATAGCACACATAGCTGCAAAAAATATCTCACCGCTCATATATTGAGGCTCTCGTGATTAACTGCTGACTACAATAATACAGACCTCCTCAGAGAGTGTCATCGCTTGTACAGTAAGAAATGAATCTCAGATATCTTGCTGAAAATGGTGGTCTTTGTTAAGCATATCACTTTCTCAAAGACCACTTGCATTGTGGCTTCAAGAAGCCACAGGCGCACATCCGTAATCCTTAACTAACAATTCAAACAAGAATCCTTGAAGGCTGCCCAGCTTTGGATGTGGGAAGGGAACATGAATGATCACCAAATGCAGCAGTGGAAACAGAGACTCTTGGTGCACAACCTGGATTTTGTGGGACAGCCTATCACTTTGGACTTGCATCATACCTGCTGCCTTGGCAGTTGCATAGCCCAAACCCAGGGTAATTGCACTGCTGAAAGAAGGTCTTCAAGACTGGGCCAGGTGGTCTGGATTGCCTTCTCTTTAAAGCTAACCATGGACGATCGTTGACTTAGTCCATTTGTCAGTTTGCACTTTGTGTTTTACGTGGACTGCAGTGATAGAAAATGCTCCTTTCCTTGGATGTGTCTCAATACTTTGGCTGCATGAATGAGTGCCAAAGCACTACCCTCGGACACAATGTTTCCACAATGTGCCACTGGCTGGTTAGGGTCACAGGACTGAAGGCACTTGGTCTGGCAGGACACCAACAGTTGAGCACCACATCAACTTCTGCCCATTCTGGCCGACTAGGAGAAAACGAGCACATGAATTGCTCATCTTCGCATTCACAAACACTATGCCTCATAACATGAGCAGAGCAGTGTTTTGCACCATAGACCATAAGTTTATGTCAGGCATTGCTCAAAAGACTATGGCCAAGATTTTCAGGGTCTCTGAAAGTGTAGGATCGTTGACCTCATTCAGTACACTTCACCCTGTTAACAGTATGTACAGGAAGGTGCGTCTGCAATCCGACTTCAGCACTGTTCCATGCAAGAGTGCTCAGTGAGGCAGTGGTTCAGTGAGCTTGAAAAAGCAGCTTAACATAGATTTTGATCTGGTGCACTATTCATTCCAACGACAGGAGGAAGCGGTGATATGGTGGGGGCCCTTTATTCAGTCAGAAAGAAAACTGTGCACGCACTACATAGCAAAACCGCCCACAGGGCAACAGTTTTAAGATGTACCCAGATGCAAAGTTAGTGTTGTTCTGGGTCTTGTCTGGGTGCTTGGATTGCTGTCTGGTAAGTCTAGTGTTCTGCTCCCTGTGGAAACAGGAGTTCATGCCTTGGACGTGGCTTTGACTTACTTGATTTCTGGCTTGGGAAACAGGTTATATAGATTGGGGCAATGTATTGGGCAGTGTAGGGTGCACCAGATTTTGTCTGGGATGGCGACATGGGTGTGTCTGTGTGTGCGTGCCAGCAATGCATTAATTTCCCATTCCTGATAGACAGTAGTCCTTGCAAGGTTGTAGCAGAATGGGGTGAAAGCCTCCAGGTGCTTTGCATTGTGTTAATCTTGGCAGTGACGTTGTCAGCTTCTATCATTCCCCTCTAAATGTCTGTGTCATTCCTGGGCGATGATGCACACATGCCCAGTGGGCTTGTGGCGAACTTGTTGTATGTTTCATCCTACCTCCAGATAGCTTCCATGCCATCTTCACGATGCGGCATAGAGTTGCCCCATCCCTTGGCTCAGGATGGTCCCCACTCCAGGACATTTGTCTATATTTTGCTGCAAGCAATGTTCGCACATGCGCAAGGCCCCTGTCAGCGGGAATCTTGTGGGGAGGCAGTGGGTCAGGTGACCTTGGATCGTCGCAAGTCAGTGCCAACGCATTCAAGAATTTCGCAGAATTTGCTGCGATTGCGCTCATCTGTTGTTCCTCACTTGTCAGGCAGCAACCAATCCGACTCAAGGAGCACAGATGGAGCTGTTCTCATATTGCCGGGATTTTTGTCTGGCTCAGAGGCCTACTCAGACATGAAAATGGCAATGAGGGACATGGGTTTTGCTGCAGGTGATGGAAGTGCATGACAACCTATTTGTTGACAGACTGGGGTGGGGCCTAATTGCGATATTCGTTCTCAAAATGGGTGCCCCCTTGAAAAAATCCAGTTTGATCTCCATGAACCTAAAGTCATGTGCGCCTTCCGTGGTGCTATGCAAGTTGCCTTTGTGGTTGCTGTTTTATGTTTCTAGAATTGTCTATTTGTCGCAATGGTATTCTGTTTGTATTGTGTTTCATATTTAATGGGATGCCTTGTTAGCTGCCATTTTTTCAGCATCAGCAGGTGCTATGGAGGAACAAGAGATAAATAAACAGGACAGATATTGGGCATCCTCATCCTGTTATAAATTGGTTCTGGCGAAAATCTTGTTTTGAAAAATTGTGTGGTGGTTTTTATGTGCATATCCAGGAGCCCATAAATTGTCCTTTAGAGTTGCTGGCCATAATTTTCGAATAGACTATGCCAGAATGCAACACTCATCCATGCATTATTTGGGTTGTTTGGGTTGTTTGGGTTACTACACTGCTGTGCTTGCAGTTGGCCTTTGCAATGTGCTCCTGGTGCATTTACTGGCATCTCAGTTTTGGCACCGAAACTGCTTGTTGAGCTTGCAAATGACTTCCAGGGGTGAAAGAGGAGTTAGCATCTTCGAGTGTGAAGCACTGGTGTGCTCTGTTCAACCTTCGCTTCTTTTCACTGCAGGTTGTTTCGCTTGCAAGCATTGTAAATCAACATTCAGGCATTAAAAGGTCATTCATGTGTTGTGACAGCTTGTGTGTTGATAGAGTCACCTGTGTGTGTCAGAGGTTGTACCCATCAAAAAAAGTGATTGGTATCCAACCTTGTGGGGGTCGAGCTTTGAGTTCTACCTGGAGCCTTTGGCAGAGCGAATTGATGACATGCACAGCGAATTCGGAAAAATATCGCTGGTATGCATTGTGGTGCCTCCTCAGTTTGTATTCCGGAAGAATATGTGTAGATGTTGCCAACAGCAAGCATCACAGTGGCAGAGCTGTGATACTGTGTGCTTTAATGGATCCCTGCCAATGGCTATAGCTGCTTGTACACCAACATTCCCCACAATGCCAAGGGTCTCTGTTGATCATACGAGTTGATGGGCTGTATGTGTGAAAGCGGTAAATTGTCTGCTTTTGGGCATTGTTGAGGATAAGGGTGAGCATGACTTCTGCATCACACACATCTTTGTTGGTGTTTTGCTCAATTTGGTGTGAGAAATGTGTAAGTGTGTGAGAAAATATGCTGCCATCACACTAAGCCTACAATGCCTGCAGATGTCTTTGTCTTCATGGTGCATGCTTCAAGTGCGTGGCATGCTGACCACTTTGCACTCGGCGTTCACAGGTTGGCCATTCGGCTGGGGGATGGTTGGCACGGATTTGCTTGGGTGACAAAGAATACAATGGTATGGGGGGAGGCACAAGTTTAGCTGCTGTGCTGGATGATGCCATGTGATGTGCAAGCCTTGTCTTCTGCCAAGTCATACTACATTGTGCCTTATACTTTCCTTTTTCTCGTTTGACAAATAGCTGCCACACAATGTGATGGTCCCTTTCAGCTGCTGCTTGTTTCCAAGAGTGTGCAGTGCAAGTGTCTTCTTCCCCAATCACCGCAAAATAGAAGCAAGTACTGTCGTTGGGCCCTCTGCAGTTTTTCTGGCCAATTCACCCATAGGGCTCGCAGCACACTCTTGTGTCCTATGTATGCGATCGGCATGGCACTTTTTGACTACATTCAAGTCAAGCAGGTTGAAGTAATGGTATACATTTGCTCAAGCCCTCATGCAGTGCTGCGCATTGACTATATTGGCCTTGCTAAAGCACACAATCACAGATGTGCACTCAGGAAACAGCAGGGCATGCTTGCTAATTGATGGTGTACCCTTGGTCCATCGTTGTAATTTTCAATCTTGTTTGTTAGCTTTGCTTTTGTTGTTCCTAGAATGAGCTCTGCCCTGATCTCATTGGTTTCAGACACAACATAGTCAAGGCGCCTTCCAACACAGTGAAGTACAGTGACATTTGTGCCAGTATTCGTTCTGCAATGCCCATTGCTTGAAGTCAAAGTGTGCAACTGTCTGATGTCCAGAGTAAGGCCATGCCTGTGGTTCCCAACGGCAGGAGGCTCAATAGAAATGCAAGCATTCTTGGTGGCTCCCGATGTATACCTGGGCTGTTGACAGCTGTCTATTTGCAGGTCAGTTGTGGGGTCGCAGTGGCAAAGTGCACACCCTCATCACTTTGGGTGCACCACATCTGTCAAAAGAGCTGTATCCGTTTGGGCGGGTCCAGGTGCAGTCACAGCTCTTGTGCTTCACAGGAGGGCATGTTGGAAACTGCACATTAAAAGAGTTGTGAATGCAATGTGCACGTCCTTTGAGCAATTCAAGCTTGTTCTTAACTGTGTTTGTGTCCCTGTGCCTCTTCTCGAATGGCATGTTTTTAAATGACACTTGTGAGAGCGTCTTTTAGTACAAGGATTTTGTGATCTCCACTTCATGTATCAATGCACAATAAAGTAAGATAAAAATGCGCCTTGGTGTGGTGTCAGCAATCTTGGAACCCATTGTAAAGACCACTATGGGCCACCATCACTGCCAGAGTTTTGTGCACATGTTTTATTTTTCAGAAGAGACAGCACCACTTCTTGGTTGCCAACTTTGTTGAAGACAACAAGGCACGCTGTAGAAGGGCTTGACATCACCCTGTCATTTCAAGAGCAACAATTTGTCCTGTCTGGATGGCATCTACCATCAACTGGGATTCGCTTTTGCAGGAGAAGGTGACTGGGCCTGTGGACGTCAGTCTTCCAGAGGCTGCGGCCGGCAGCAGCTTGCAGTTTGCAAATCATTTCTATCCAACAGCTGCTTCCTTGGGAAACGTCAATGTGGTTTGCGTTGTCGGCAAGTTGACCACAGGTGTGTAGAGAAGACATGGCCTTGGCGCCCGTGATGCAAACCTTGGGATGTGTCCCCGTACTTGAAACGTGAGCAGCTCTTTTGTTAGTCATTGTGAACGAGAAGAAGGCTGGCCGTACATTCCCCTGATGAGCACAGCGTTGGGCATTTGCTTTTGCATTGAGGATAGATGCCAAAGTGTCCGATTGCATCGTGATCAATGCGCAGCAGTCAATGTGGCATGGAGGCAGCAACTGGGGCTTCGTTTTTCATGTGTGTGTGATGAATGGAACCCACAGAACTGTCATCAGCTCAGGTGGGGCTGCATGGCTATATCTGGCAGGCGGAATATTGGGGGACAATGGAGCCTTTTCTGCCACTGGTATTCATTTTCACGGGCAGCCCCGCTTGGTGTTCAGCCGGGGAAATCGTACGACGGCAATCGAGCAGAACAGATCGATACGCTTCAAGCAGCGACATGCAAAACTTAGAACTTGAGGACATCAGGCTTTCCTGGCTGTTTTTTGCCTTTGTTCCTGTCAGTGGAACTCTGGTTGTTTGTCCACTTCTTCTGCAGAAGGAACAACAGATTGGAAGGAGGCCAACGCTGCCATTGCTGACATTTTGCGCTATTCATTACCTCGTTATTGCAGACATTGGTGTATTCATGCAGCACCTGTGTTCTCAGGCATACAGAAGTTTTGACAAAGGTGTACTGTGAACCTTCTTGATCCAAAGTCCTACGGGCGTCCGCAGGCCGACCACTGACTCTATCTGAACGATGGCAGTACTACAGTCAACTGAAACGAGTCCCGAAGGAGGTTGCACGGAAAGATTTTGCATTCGCTTCTTACAAGGTAACGTATGACTATGAAACGAAATTAGCGACGATCTCATCCATACCTGCAAGCACTATAGATTCTGAGGTTGCGCAAAGTGCTAACCATGTGAATACGAAAGGGCAGAGCTTTGATAATTTTCATACACGTTATCAACGCGCAGGTGCAATTGTCCTGTGGAAAATATTCTTGGGAATAGCGAAACAAGTGGAGTGTGCGTAATTCATGACCTAGGCATCATTATAGATGCTTGGCGATAAAGGCATGGACAACAGGATGTTGCTCACTTGTTCGTTGTTTGTTCTGTGGTTTCCGCCGTTTTGGATGCGTGCCGTCCATCGACCTTTCACTTATTGCACATCGCTCTGCCCGTCGTTGCATGCTTCTCCTTATGCGCTCGGGGACATCCACATCATCTTTGATGCCCTTGAAGACATGCGTATCTGGGTATACGTATACGTATATGATATCATATCCCGCATGCATGGTATGAGCCACGAAACTATGCCCAGCAAGGGGGAAGTCCACTGAATAGCCTGTTTCCTCCTTTTTAATGGCCAAGGGAGCTTTCAAACGCGTGCAGGCGAACTGTGGAGATGGGCATGCCACTGGGGACGGCGTGTGTGACATCAACACGGCCCTCCTTCCCAGCGCCCGGCACGTGATTCTCGACAGCGTGTACCACAGCCCTGGCAGCGGCTTGAGCTGGTACGGAAGCAGGGAGGTCATTCCTCAATGGTCGACGTACATTGGGAAGCGGTGATGCCATCAATGGGGCAGCATTCAGACGGGTTTTGGCAGCGCGGTCAGATTTTTTGTCGACAAGCTCAGGACATGACTGCAATGGGCTCTCCTCTCTTGGGCAAGCGAAAGTTGCCAAACATTTTGAAGTATTACGAATGACGGTAACAGCGTGTTGATTAATATGCAGAAGTACTAATCGGGGTAGATGGGCGGTTTTTTGATGTTGTCAATTTTTGGCTCCTCAACGTTTTGCCTTGAGGCCGTGGGCAAAAGAATGTGCATTTTGGGTTGGAAGGAATGGCAAAGCGAAGAAATTGGGTGGTTGATTTGCACTGCAACAATGAGCCTGTGGCGTAGGTCCCCCGTTGGCGTTGTGTGTGCGGACAGGATGTGGTCAAGCGACGAAATTCAAGGGTTCCAAAACGTGGATTGTCTCTGAGGTGTTTCTAGTATTCTGCACAACCCCTCTGCCAGTGCACAAGGAAAACAAGCCACGGAAGTTCGAAGGAAGTGAGGTAATTTGCACATTTTGAGGCAAAACCAGTGGGAGCTTGGTAGCAGAGATTGCAGTTGTTAAGACTTTACAATCGACACATCAAGACATGGTGAAGAAAATCGTGGCTATGCCCGTATGGGGGGGCATGCCGTTGGTGGGTAAGTGGCCCGCATTGAGACTCCATGGGCAAATTGGGCTGCTGGTCAATGCGTCTGTAAAACAGTAGCTGGGCACGTCATTGCCATGCCAACTTTCGCCACAATAGGCTGCAAGCCATTAATGTGCATGGCCCTTTTCTTTGGTGACTTGGACTCTCGCAGGAGAGAGTGGTGTTCGAGCACAAAAGCGTAAGTGCTGGAATGCCATGTCGTTTGCAGAATTTGAACAATTGATAACGAAATCCACGAGTGCTCGTCTTTCTAGAATCGCTTCTATTCATACAAACTTCAGTCCAGACGCCCAAACTATCCCCCTCAACCACACCATCCCACTCCCCAAGCGTCTGGGGGTGGGGGGCGGCCCCTGGGCTATTGATGCGTGTGGAAGTCGCATATCTGCGGTGTATGACTCTGCAGAAGCCTTGCCCATTTTCTTTGTATGTTTTGCCTACTTATACACGTCGCTTGCACAGAAATACAAACTGCAACCAGCAAAGCCATTGAATCAAAGGGCCATGGCAATGGAAGCGCTGGCAGAGCTGTGAATTTGATCTTGGCTCATGTGGTTGTATACGGGGTCTGTGACTATTTTGGAACTCGGCTGGGGTCACGCAGTGGCCCTTGGAGCTGCTTTCTGGTTTCTGGCCACTGGGACTTTCAACCTTAAAGCCCTCGGCTCACTGCCCCCCCCACAGGCCTGGCCGAGATGATGGGTTGGGCCATCGCCAAACTGGTTGGCGCTCACGAACGCCATAATAAACACCCCGCGCAACACTCTGAACACCAGCCGACGCGCGACATTTGCTCGTTGTGGTTCTGCGCTGGGAATGGCACATCAGGTGTCCTTCCGTGCTTCCGCCAAGTTGGCACTCACATTCACAGCCCCCTTCACGGGGGCGGCACTGGCAAAAAGTTTAGGAGTCGCCGGTTCCCACGCCGGCAGGCGCACCCCGCCATCCTGCCATCCAGGCTCACCGCCCCCCAATCCATGATTTCGAGCGCCTGGCTCGCGCGCCAACCCACGCGGCGCGCCGCCCCTGGCCCGCCGGCGCCGCCCGCCGCCCCCGGCGGACGCGGCCCCGCGCCCTACCCGCCGCAGCGGACGCCATGATCTCCCACGCCCTCCAATCCCCTCCCCATCCATCCCGCTCTACCCCCGCTGGCCGCCCTATCGCCGCATCCCCCCACCCAGCCCCGCCCCTCCCGGGGCCATCAAGGCCCCTGCGATCGAATCCTCGACCCATTCATCGACGTGCGTGCCTCCGAGGGCGGGCCAGGGGCAGCACGATCCGATCCCGGGCGGTCGCCGCGCCTCCGCGGCCGATTGGGTCGCCCCGCACGCTCGACGACGTCGAGCTGCATCCGCTGGACGCCTCCAGCGAGGCGTCCTTCGATCTGGTGATCGCGGGCGCGGGGCCGTCGGGCCTGGCGGTGGCGGATCGCGTCTCGCGGGCAGGCTTCCGGGTGTGCATCGTGGACCCGGAGCCGCGCAGCTGGTGGCCCAACAACTACGGCGTGTGGGTGGACGAGTTCGAGGCGATGGGGCTGGCGGACTGCCTGGAGGTGGTGTGGCCCAAGGCAAAGGTGTTCCTGCACGACGGGGAGGACGGGGAGAGGTGGGGAGGGGCTTGGGTGCGACGGGCGGGCGCCTGGTGGGCCCCCGTGCCCATCCCGCTTTTTTTTTTAGTGTTGTCGAGATGCGTTAGATCCCCGAAACACGGGCTGCTCAGTGGAGCAACCCCTCCCAAGCAAGTGTGCAGCGGGCCGTGCTCCGTTTGGCAGCGCTGCGGGTCCCACCGTCGAAGAGAATGAACTCGAAGGCATCATGCATCATGCGTACAAGCATGATGCGTGATGGGTGTTGTCGTTGCGGGACAAGAGAGCGCAAGCCCAACACAGAATTGGTTGCACGCGCGGCAACAACATCGTGCGAGTGCACTGACTTGGCAGTTCCATTAATGTTATGATGATAGTGTCCCAATGAGGGACAGCCCTCACGGGGTCCAGCTTTTGTGGGTAGTGGTGGGGTTGGGTGTCCGGTACTCGTCCCACTGGGCCTGCCAGCTGGTAGGGTAAAGGGATTGACTGTGACTGTGATTGTCATCATGATTGTGATTGTGACTGGGGGTGGTGTTGTTGTGGAATGCAGGTTTCTGAATCGGCCATATGCACGTGTGGACCGCCCGAAGTTGAAGAGAAAGTTTTTGGAACGGTGCCTGAAACAAGGTGTGCAATATGCGCTTGTCCGTATACCTGTTGCTCACCGAATGCGCGCAACCATGTGCTGAGAAAAAGGGTGACAGTAGAGGCAACACTTGGCCATTCATTGCCGTAAATCCTGTTTGATGTTGGTGGCCAATTTGGTGTCAAGTGGCTTTGCCAAGATGCACCTCGGCATCGCACCTCTGATGCCAGTCTGGATGTGAAAGTGCTGCTTGTGGCTGCTATAGGCGTCCGATTTCATGTCACAAAAGTTGAGGACATCATGCATGACGACTACCGATCGGAGGTGAAGTGCAGCGATGGCTCTGTACTGGAGACAACCCTCGTCCTTGACGCCACTGGCCATGCCAGAAAATTGATCCAGTTCGACAAAAAATTTGACCCTGGCTACCAGGCTGCGTATGGCTTACTTGCAGGTAGCACCAACTGTGCTGTGTTCATGCCTTGTTGCCGGGCAACTGTTTTGTTGCACAATCTGACATCACATGGACGAGTCAAGGGGCCTTCCTGTTGGAAAACAGAAGAGCAGTGGTCTTTGCTGCTTCACAGGATATTGTAAGGCAATGTAAGCCCATTGGTGATCACCTTGTATCCAATGTCAAGGAAATGGGAATAAGTAGGACATGCTGTGGCTCCATTGCATGCCAATAAAGAGGAATATTGCTGATTAACATACAGAAAGGCCAATAAAATGAGAAGCAGGAATGCTGTACCTCATCCCCTTGCCATTAAATATCCTATTGTGCCACAAACTGGACTACCATCCCTTGTCTGCATTTTGCATCTGTAGATCTTCTTGGACAGCCTTTGTCAAAGTGTGGCAGTGCACTGCCCTTCACCTATTGGGTGATGCACTAGCTGCTGCTTGTGCACCTTTCAAAAACGACTGAGATCTGAGATCTGCACACCATCAGCCTTGTGCCTGTTACCACCTCAAATACTATGAACGAATGCTGACTCAGAGTTTACTGACTGGTCCTGTGCTGAGGTGTGGCTGCTTGGAGAATTGCGCCATAATTGGCTTTCGGAACTGATTTGTCCCTTTCTGGCTTTGCGAGGCTGTGCTCTGATGGTGGAGAGTGTAGGCAGACATGGACACTAGATATCCACACACATGATCTGTTTCTGACTTTGAGCATCAGTTGTTAATTTTATGACATCTGTGTCCAAGCTCTGTTCACAATCCCCACAGCACAGCTGACAGCACCCACACACATGGCTTTAATCCTGTCGCAGGCAGCCTTTCGCCCCAGCCAGCAGATTCAGGCCATCCTCATTAGAGTGCCTGCGTTTGGCTGGGGCCCTGAATGACTTTTGAACAGTTGCCAAGCCCCTTGTGTATGGACACCAGAGGTGGAGTCGCACCCCTTTGACCTGGACACCATGGTGTTCATGGACTGGAGGGATGCCCACACAGAGAACCGGCCAGACATGCGGGATCGCAACAAGAAGGACCCAACCTTCATGTACGCCATGCCTTTTTCAGAGAAACTCATTTTCCTTGAGGAGACGTCGCTGGTGGCGAGGCCGCCGATCGCCTTTGACGAGCTGAAGAAGAGGTTCGAAGCCAGGGTGGAGTCGTTGGGAATCAAGGTGGGGCTTGGGTAATTGTTGTGCCACGAGATAGAAGTTTGGCATGCTGGTGGCCCCGTGCATGTGTGGAAACTCTGTGCATGTCATTTACACTTGTAGGCTTGTTGTGGTTGTCTCTTGAACAGAAATTGGTTGCTTGGTGGAAAATGGGGCGTTCTCTGCTGAGTAAGAGCATTTGCGAGTCTGTTTGGCAGGAGGCCAAAAATGATACTGGAGCCACTAACTATCTGCAACAGTTGGCCGGAGAACCCCAGGCGGAACGTTTGTAGGATTTAGGCACACACGGGTACAAGATAAATCATACAATAGCAGCTCTGCTTTGTGGCGTTCTCATATCAAATCCGGACAATCGAAACGAGACTAAAGCATGCATTGCAGGCAGACAAGTTGTCCGATTGTCGATCCATTCTGTGTCATGTCCAGATAACTCGTGTTGAGGAGGAGGAGTACTGTCTCATACCAATGGGCAGCGCTCTGCCTCAAAAGCCACAGAGAGTGTTAGGAATAGGAGGCACTGCAGGCATGGTGCATCCATCCACGGGGTACATGATATCACGGATGCTTGGGGTGGTCCCCACACTGGCAGACACAATAGTGGACGAGCTGTCCACCCGACAAAAGGACTCAGAGCAAAGTGAGTGCTGTGTTGCTGACTGCTTTATATTGCATCACATTTGAGAGTGCAGCTGGTTTCCTTTTTGTCTTTCCAGAGTGCTACAGGACATATAGAATCCTGGTGCAATTTTTGTTCAACCGAAGAAATATGGTCCTTGTGAAACCTCACAAGAAGCTGCGAGGCCTGCAACATCTGTTTGGTCTGTAAACTTTGTAGAGGCGAGTTGCTGGTCGTGTTCTGCAAAAACTGCAGATTCTGAATTCTCGTAATGCATGGTCTTCACTACGTCGCAAATGGTCTTGAATGGGTAGGGGGATGACTTGTGCCGTTCGCAACCATGAATATTTGTTCGCAAAGCAGGTTTGCTCCCCTCCATCTGCTGATCGGTCCAGAATTATCCGTGGGTGGAACCTGTGCTGTTGGCCATGAAGAAGAACCAAGAAAGAAGAGAAATCACAATTCCAAGAACGACAGTAATTGAGTATCTAAACTTGGCATTGTTACTCAGCTTTGCACAATGCACATCCACACCAACAGAAGCGACTTACAGTCAAACATTGGGTGACAGCCCCCCTTGCCCCCTTGTGAAGTGAAGCTCGAAGTCGTCCTATGTGCCTATGTCATCAGCGTCTGAAAACAATGGGCTACATGAGTTGTGGGTATGATATATTAAAATGTGAATGGGAATATGTGAAATATTCGAATGCACAAAATGTAAATAGGAGTCGGCAGTCTAGCAGCTTGGTTTGCACTCAGCATGGCTGTGCGCTTCAGACAGCCGATTCCCAGACTATGATTGGTTGCATCGGCAACGGTCAAGCTTTCTTCGTGCAGGGACAATATTGGACTTTCTTGGGTTCTCGTCATCGCCTGCAAGGCGCAATGGCCATGTTTCGCAGCTTTTGGACTATGCGATTTGAGTGTTTCTGATGCCCAGTTACTTCATTTATGCTGGCTGCCAGTGCCTGCAGAGTCCTGCTGAAGCATTGCACCGAAAATTTTGCACGATTGGTGTATTTTTAATGCAGCTTGCGTTGCTAATACACGATTTTCAGCATGTCTAAAATTGAACATGCAATATTTGACTGCACATATGCATGAATATTGCAATACTCAATGCTGAGTACTGAATATTGTTGTGCGGAATTTGGCCTCTGTGGTCAGTATGACTCATGTCTTTTCTGGTAAGCGCAGCGCATTGTGGATGCAGATATGGCTGTGCGGGGGCATCCACAATCTTATTGTGTGGTGACGACATGTAGCCAAGCTCAAGTACACCGTGGGCTTTGGGTGTTGCGTCAAGGATTTTGCTGGCAGCTCTTAGCAACAACTGCCTGTCCTTGATGCTTTTGTGCCTATTGTGCTTGTTCGACTTGTCGTTGGTTTGCGATAGCTTTGGTGAATCAACAGCCCTCAGAGCTGCAAGTTGCGCATGCAGCACTTCCAAAATTTGCAGCAGATTTTCATTTCTCGGAGTTGATGTGTGGTGATCGCATGACGTGCAGATGGGAGCCTTCAGGAGGTGACCGGCTTGGCAGAAAGAGTGTGGCAGAAATTGTGGCCTGTTGAGCGCGTAAGGCAGAGAGATTTCTTCTGCTTTGGAATGGAAGTCACGCTGCAGCTGGATTTGCAGGTACAGCTGCCGGTCTTTGTTGACTCATGGGCTTATGTCGTTGGGTTGTGTTCTTCGAAGGGAAGAATGGAGTTGGCATCATTGTCCACAATCTGCTTCCCTGCAAGGAGATCAGTCCCATAGGTGGCATACCTTGCCCATCATATCGGCTCTAAGTCTTCCGGTGGTAGCTGGGGCCTGCAATGGTATCCACTTCATGGTTGTGGATGAAAATAATGACACTTCACAAACCATTGAACTCCATGACAGGCATGTTGGGAAAGTTCCACTGGGCGTTGGTCCTAAAAGTCATGCTCTGAAAAGTCCAAGCAAACTGCTTGTCCCTGCCATTTCCTTCAGCACTGTATGCCATCTGCTGGTTCTGAAGCAGTAAGACACCTAGTTTGCCATACCTGGACGCCCACTGTACGGTAAATGACCGTGCGAGCTGCCCAAGCTTTTTGTTGTGGAGAGGCTACTCAGGTGCCTTGCGATGTTGAAGGCAAACAACCTTTGTTCTGTGACCGATTGTTTACCTTGCATCGAGTTGCTTATTTGTTAGGTCACGATTCTGATGGACAATGTTCCTTGCACGCTTCTAGCGTGCTTTTATGTTGACAAACCACAACAGGGATCTACCAAAGAAGCACAGAAGAGACAGAGCTTGTTCCAGTGTGGATGCTTCATGTAATCAGATTAGCAGCAACAGCAGTGTGCACACTGCTGAGTCAACAAATCTGTCTACGTGTCCAGGACCAGGAACACATTTGCAAGTCCATTGTGCTGCAGGTGCCCTGTTTCAGGATTCCAAACGATGGCAGTGTGCCCTGTGCCATGTAGACGTGAACATTCGTCAAGGGACGATGTAGTCCGTCACCATCTACCATCAGTCTGCTGGTCAGCTGCCCCTGCTCACTGGATGAAAGCACAGGTTGTGCTTGCTGTGATGCACTCGTTGTCCCCAATTTTCGTGCACAGACTTTGCCCTGCCGTGTGTGGAAAATGAAACACCAACAGCTGCACGTGCATTGACACCGAGTGGCTGGTGTGCAGCAAACCCGCGAATTCTTTGGTGCCTTCTTTTCCCTCTCGGAGTTCCACTGGCATGGCTTCCTGTCGGCGCGCCTTTCCTTCTCAGAGCTGCTGGTCTTTGGCCTCTCCTTGTTCGCCAACTCGACGAACGAAGCCCGGATCAACCTCCTGCAAAAGGGCGCCCCAGGCCTGGCTGTGCTTCTAGCTAACCTGGCCAAGACCTTGGGTGATTGATGCTTCTGGACTTTGGCTGTCGGTCGACACAGGGTGTGCTGCAGCGCCGCGTGGTCCAATTTTGCTCGGACGGCCTTGGTTGAGAGGTATGGCTCCAGCCATTGGCAGGGCTCCTCTGCTGAGAGACAGGGTGTGGGAAACTCAAGGGAGATTGGCCTTCTTTTCTGGGCTGGCGCAATGCTTGATTTTGATTGTTGTTGTGTAGCAGGTGCGATGTCAGGCGCGTCGGGCGTTGTTGTGGAATGTGTCCTGCAGCAGCAGCAGGGAATTTGCTTTTGGATTCTCTCAAGAGTGCGGGGCTTGCTGTTCCAGGGTGGTGCAGTGTGTATCTTTGGCCAAATTTGCCTCGCCGTGACATCTGCAGTTGAAGGACAATTCGATTTGAGAGTCAACCTGTTGAATTGGAATATATGGGATGGCGGCACTGACACCTGGACACGTATCTGTGCATCATTTTAGTAAGAGTGTAAATTTATGGTTGCATAGTTGACAACTGTCCAGTTGTGTGGCAGAGCATGGAACTGTGCATCTCCAGCACTTCTCAAGGTATGCTCACCCTTGTCACGAAGCACACCCATTTGATACAACGGGCCGGTGCTGATGACACGAACGTGATGAGCTTGCATGTGACTGATGAGAAGGGCTTAGTTCCACACGAGAGGCAAGGCAGACCGGTCATATCAATACACAAGTTTGATGGCGAATGTTAGGAGTTCAGTAAAATTGCAAGCGAAAGAGAAGCGAACATATGTAGGTGAAGGAAACCTGTGTACAATTGAACGGGCACCGAAAGGGAGATTGGAAGACCGTGCCACCAGATACGCGACAGGTTTTGCACGACAGAAACAGATGGGCACAGCCTCCTTCCGACGCCTGCTTGCCGAGCCTTGCCGGCGAGTTTCTCTAGCATGTTTGGTAAAGTTTATTCACACGCAGCCAATTGGCCTCAAAGACGCGCTTGTGTGCGTGCTTGTCAGACGGCGGAGAATGCACTTGGGGAAGGGCTGAACTCCTGTGGGAGCCTCTCAAAGTCGACAAGGCAGGTGGTAGTCCCACAGTTGTGAAGCACGGCGCTCGGCCATATTGTTGGGCAAACTTCCCAACCCCAAATGTGGTAGGACCTTGTTATTGCCATTCCTGTACTTTGAACAGCTTTTGCGAGCACACCAGGCCGCCTCAGAATGTGCTGCCCGCCCAAGCACTGTAAGCGCAAGGAAGCCAACTGCTCGCCGTGCTGTCCGACGCCCCTTGCACTCGTATGCACTGGAGAATGAAGGGTTGCCCAGCAGCACTTGCCTGAAATCAGCACAACGACAGCATAACAGACCGGCGGATACGAAGGCAAGGAGAGGGTCCAGAAACACGGCGCCGTGCCAAAAAGCATCAGTTTGGAAACACATCGTGTCGATCAACCATGGACAAATCTTTCCAGTCGCGTCACAAAGGGCCCAGAATTGCAAAAACAGCGCATGTGTGAGTATGCATTTTTATGCATCCCTTGCGCCGTTCTGTACCGTTTTTAATAATTAATTAACTGCTCCCTGGAAGTAACTTTTTTATTTTTTTGTTCGATACCCACATTCGGGGTTGTTTCTCAGGCGGTTGCGGTGCAGCCCACCAGTTGCTGGTGCCCTCGTCTCGTGGTGCAGCACCCATTTCTGGTGACGCTGTCCCTCCCCACTACCGCGGCCCGCCCCGAGCGACTGCAGGCGACACCCCCGGCCCTGCCTGCCCGCGGAGTCCGCAGAGTCCGCGGGCGCACTTCGTCTCAACCAATTCATTTGGGGGCGCAGCCATGGCGGTCGATCTCGACAGGTGGATTGAGAAGGTCAAAAAGTGCGAGATCCTGGAGGAGCCGGAGCTGCGGACGCTGTGCGAATACGTGAGTCCAACACGGCATTCGCTCCTGCATCACCTTCCCTCTGTTGCGGAGCGCCTGGCTGTTGCCTGTCAATTGCTTCACTCGCGCCAGGCACTGATTCCAAACACAGGGGCGCGAACCCCGAAGCCCTTGAGCACCTCTTTCCTGGTTGCGGACTTGAAATTGGGACCAGGACAGCGGCTGTGGAGGTCACTGCATTCACTTGCATGGATTTGCCTTCGAAAGACAAGGCGGGGCAATTGCGCCCTGGCGGGGATGGCGGGCCATTGGGCGCCCACTTGACCAATTCCATGGGCCCCTTGCACTTCAAGGTGAAGGAGCTGCTGGTGGAGGAGTCGAACGTGCAGCCCGTCAACCTCCCCGTGACGGTGAGTGCGGCCGAGCCTCGGGCTTCGCAGTCGAATCACGGATTAGCCAGCTGGGACGCTGCCCAAGTTTCCGCAGTGGAGACCAAGCTGCGGGCAGCCGGTTGGCTGCGGTGTGCGGCGTGTGGATTCGGCTTCTTGCGTTTTGTTGTAAGCGCACGACGAAACGAGTCCCCTGCACCTGGGAGGCAATCACAGGCTCCATAATTAGGTGCCGGGACGCTGGGCGGCGCGGGGGAGAAAAAGGGTTTGATCAGGGAGCGCCGGCGCTCGCTGGGATGCGCGCGCGAAGGAGCGCCTCCCGTATCCGCGCCTGCCTGTGGCGTACGGTCATGCGCGGGATGCGTGCGTGCCAGGATGCAGCTGTGCGTTGAAGGGTGGATGTTTGCATCAAGGGACGCACAAATCTGCTGGCTTGGAGGCACGCTGGTTGCCCACAAGCCAGCGCCGGTGTGCAGCCCCGTGATTGAAGGCGTTGTCCCGAGTCTTGTCCTGCTGCCAGAGGAGAGCACGTCTCTGCAAATGCCGCAACCCCCACGTACAAGAAATGTGTGAGGTTTTTTCCCATATTATAGGCGATGATTGTGTAGATGTCCCCAGTGCAAGGGACTTGCAGACAACACAGAATGGCATGTGCAGCGAAAAATGACAGTCAACTGAATGGCATTGGTTGGCTGTGCAGGGAATCAACGCATTGGAGTCAAATGTTTAATGTTGCGGGTTTCAGTGACAAATGGAACAGCAAATGTCCTGCACTAGGAAATGCATCCAGGCTATCGGGCTGGGCAATTGAAGCTGGGGGGTGGCATCTACTGGCCTGTCAGATGATAAGAATAGTCTCCTGCTGGATACGTGCTGAGCTCCTTGCCAAATGAAAACGAAGGTGGTGCAGCCAGAGGATTACGCCATCGTTGCTCCCACCTAACAATGCAATTGGTGCCACCGGATAGAAGATGGCACTGTTCAGGAAGCTGATATTGGTGAATATTGGCATGAGCTTGTTGTCTCAATAGGTGGCATACTAGCATAGAATGGCACTGTGTCACCGCCAACACCGGCACCCGCCACGTCCAACCGTCTTTGCCAACCAGGGATCGTTACAGCTCACCAAAAGGATGAACAACTGAAAAACTGTGCAGCATAGCATTCGGCATGAAACGTTGTGGAAGCAAAGATCAACCTTTTCTTTACATTTCTTTCTTCATATTTGTTTCTTCTTTATTCTTTGTATTTATTTCTTTCTTTGTATTTGCTCTCTGCTTTCTTCACAGGTTTGTGGAGACATCCATGGCCAGTTCCACGACCTTCTGAAGCTCTTCGAAACTGGCGGGGAGGTGCCTTCCACGAGTTACATATTTATGGGAGACTTTGTGGATCGAGGCTACAACAGCTTGGAGGTGTTCACACTGCTGCTGCTGCTGAAGGCAAGGTGGCCAGCGCACATGACGCTTCTGAGGGGCAACCACGAGAGCCGGCAGATTACACAGGTGAGGAAGGGGCCATCAAATCTGAGCTGATCCCCAGAGAGCAATGCACAAATGTGATCGTGGGAACTGGGCCTACACGGGCTGGCTGCTGCATCGCTTGTCGGCGCCTGCCGAGCGCAAGGACTTGGGGGTTCAGCATGTGGTGTAGACGAACTATTTTCCAATGACTTGGCATGAAGAGGATTACTGGGACACGACTTTCTGGTGGAATGGCAAGGCGTCAACGTGTTCCAGCAACTGCCTGGGTTGGAGTTGTGGCCGTCATCGTCCTTTTAGCTCAAGAACAGTATCTTGTCTTTGTGAATGTTTAAGGGCATATATGCACAATCAATAGCATGGAATTCATATTTGTCATAGATACATGGTTATCGTGTAGAATAAGTTGTGACTGTCATCAATCAATCTTATTTATGTGTATACATTCAACCAGAATTGGAGGCTATGTCCCAAGCCTACAGGTCTCCCGACATGTGCCTTTATCAGCTGCATCCCATTTTATGTGCGGGGTTCTAGGTTTGCAGCCTGGCTGCCAATGCCCTCTGCTCCAAGGAACTGCTGAGGATGACCATCAGAGCGATGTTCAGTTATTGCAAATGTGCGTAGCAACAACTGTCCCATTACATATGTTCTGCGGTTAGGTTGTTGGTCAATTGCACAAAGTGTGTAACAAACTTTGCCCTTTGGGTTTTTTTTTGACGATTGGCTTGATTCATGCAAAGTTTTGAGCTGTGCTGAGGTGGTCCCTGTTATTGCTGTGCAAGTCGATGTCAACACTGCGTAGTGACATTGCCCAAACTGTGATGATCCACACAGTCAAAGAACCACCAAGCAGA